>BJKM01001095.1:38583-140695 GCA_015082035.1 Chaenogobius annularis
TTTTTTTTTACGGTATAGTAACTTTTACTTTGAAGACGCAAACTACAGAACCGTATAACAATAGTTTCAAATACGCTGGAAGACAGGAAGACTAAGGTAGAATTACTGTTTAACTGTCAGGTTGCAGAATTGTTGACCTGGTTTATAGTTCATTTCTCTGTACCGGTAATTACCAGGCCTGTCCAATGAAACAATGTCTTCTTCTGTCAGCATAAAATTAACAAAAGTGAAATAAATTGTTCCCAATAGCTTCAAATATTAGTGCCATTATTCAACTCCAAAGGCGTGGTTGTCATTTGACAGGACTTTAAACCATGAGATTAACACTGCAGGTTTGTGCACCCAATCACAAACAATGAGAAGATTCAATGTTTGTGGATTCATTTTTTGGAAATGTATTTCAAAAACAGTAAATCTCCCATAGAGTCACAGTCCTTAGGCCCTTGTCCACATCTGAATGCAACCTATTTCACTAAAATCATCACAGGCATCAAATCACAATGTGAAATGGCACGCAACATAACGTGGCTTTTAAACAGGTTTTTGGTCTTAGTTCCATAAGAATCAATACAGGTCATTTGCATGCTTTTCATGTTACCAAATATTTGCTTTGTTCTCATATTTCTACTTTTTTGATATTATTACATGTGCTCAGACATTTGATTTAAATGTTCTTGTTTCAATCTTTACATGTACAAGACACTTTTTTAAAACGTATTTATATTATAGTATTTTTTTTTTTCATACTGAAGATTTAACCCATACCATTTTACAACCATTAAAAGCTATTGGATGTGAAAGTGTTTACACTATATGAATATTTTATCTAAATTAATTATTATGTTTGTTATGTTGTGATATTATTTGTCTTCAGCTTTTACTCCATGACTTGCGTATGTGTTTGCGTATATGTGACGTTTGTGTGCGTATAACGGCTCCCCTTTTACCCACACTCTTGAAAAATGCACAGAGAAAAATCCAATAAAACATTATATACTTGTGGGACATACTATGAAATGTGTGAATGATGAATAGTGAACAAACCTCTGCCTGACTCAGATGAGCTCTCCTTCGGCCACACCGAGGCAACATCGCCGACCCTACAGACACTCGCACAGGACTCTCAGGCTGCTAAAATATTAAGATCTGTCCACGTAAAGTAGCCCATAAATATGGCCAGGTTTTGATGAGGGAGAGAGATAATGAGGATGTCAACAATCTCTAGGTGACGGACCCTGTTCCAAGTGCACATACAATGCAGTCTCCTGTTTCCATGGAGACCAATTATGATCCCAAGCAACTGCGATTCTTGCAAACATTCCTTTGAAGCGTTTTATCTCTAAACCATTTCGGCAAGACTGTAGTGTGGAGTTGCCAGCGATAGTGTGGACTGGGTTAAAGGTGATCTTGTCCTAAATGTGTAAGGATTTCAATTCTGGGCTGCTGTAAAGTGGCTTCTTGTGCTAAGTATGTCATCACAAGGCCGTGCTGTGGCAGTCTATGGAGACTCGGGCTAAATTTAGGGGCGTGCAGTATGTAGACCAGGTGTAGTGCACATGGCCTACCTCGTCCACAACGTGTGCACTGGGGGCTGTGTGGAACAGCGTCTGTTATAAATCACATGCTATGCCGAAATAATCATTATCATATTCGTTCTGATGATTAGCATTTGTTTGGTGCTTCCGTCAGTTAAAAAGTACTAATTGTACTCTGGAAAATGTGAATAAATGTGTAACAGTTACACTGAATATAATGGTTTTCAGATCTAATAATATCACATAAGCTGGGTAAGCCTGATCACAAATATAAATTAAAAACAATGTAAGCTGATACAGTAACATTTGAGCAGTGAACTTTGCCCCACTTGTCTACTTTTGGTTTACTTGATCGGATCTTCTTGTAGCCTGATACTCGAGACTCTCATCACAGATTTGCTTTTATTCCGTTGTGTCCTTGAAACTCTGCAGTTTGACATTTTGTGTCCTGAGGGTTTTGTACTACTCTCACATAATGCAAATGTAACCACTTGTGGTGTTTAATAAAGGCCCCATAGTTTGTTAACATTAAAATAATGACTTTTTGATTTAATAACTGAGTTAGTTTCGACCGCTCTCCATTCAAGAGCAGAAGGCCATCTGGCAATAACCTATTGTTCTGCAAGCAAAGAAACCCTCCAGTAAAACCATTATTGTTTCTAAAATCAAATTTGATCTAATGACTTCTTCTATATGGCAGGTGTAGAGGGGCACTGAGGTAACATTTATGTCAATGTGCACTCACATTGAGGCAGAAATGTCCTACAGTATGTGTAACCCTATACCTTCAACCCAAGAGTAGTCTTAATAATGCTTGAAAAGGGAATATCCCTCCCTCTATAATAGATATGGCACATAAATGGCCAAATCTATAATAAAATATTAACATTAACATTACATACATGAGCACAGAGTCCAATATTTTGTTTAACTTTATTTATATATGAACATAGAAATGCATGGCATTAAAGCAAGCAGTGAGCTTTCGTTTTAGTGTTACTGACCCAGCACGCGGCTTCTCAGTGGTACAGGGCTGCATTAGTGCTGCAATCAGGATGGGCACAAGACGGCTGTGAGTTTGACTCCAGCGTTCAAAACGTGTTCCAACCAGTGTGTCTCTGATTTAACCTTCTGAAAGACACACACAAGGAAAAGAAAATATATTGTACTTGTTAAAAGTATTATAACTGCTGATGGACATTTGTCTTCAACTGTCAAATAAAGCACATTTATATTGTCCATTGCTTTTGATTAATTGGGGAAGCGATGGAGTGTAAACAGTATTTGTCCAACCTCAGGGCCAGGAAGAACATTTGTTTTCGAGTCTTTATCAGAACATCCAACTTTCAAAAGCATTTGTGTTGCACTAAAGCACATGTCTACTGTTTTCATTTGACAGTGAATTCCATATGTCTTTGTTGGAATAGTATTCATGTATGTCTTTCCAACATACAAAAGTACACTTGTCACAAAGCGCGGATTTATACTTTCTGTCACATCTTATCTTTAAACTATTCTTAGGCCAAAAAGAATAAAAATGAGCAAGTTTCTCAGTTAGAATTGTACGCGTTGAGGAGCTGGTGTTTTTTCTTTCATGAAGGCGCTCCTAAGCAGACTGGCAGCTCATTACTGTGATTGCCAGTCGTCTGTTTGCAGGAGTGGGGTGTGAGGAGAAGGTGAGGTGCGTGTGTGTGTGTCTGTGTGACTGTGCGAATGTGAGGAGGGGGCTCCGTCTAGACCACTGCTGTTAAATGAATGCTGTGCATGAGAAGGTGACTTTTGTCATCGCTGCATGACAACACCATAAATACAAAGCACTTTGTATTAATAAACATGTTTCACTTGTTGAGAATAACGCATGAATTTCAGTGATTCATTGCCCCCTCAGTGATGCCCTGTGCGACTTTGGGGGATCCTGTAAATGAAAGGTTTATCACCCCTGCAGGCAAGCATTCTTATATTCACCTGCTCTTTTACACCATGTTCTTCTTCCAATAAGCAATTATGACCAATAAGTCATTAAAGTGAGCATGTTATAGGCAACAAACACTGTTTACAAGTAAATGGTGATTAGTGCACAAGGACAAAGCAGTGACTAGAGCTGCTAAGGCGGAAGAACAATCAACAATCAGCCTTACAAGAGAGTAGATTCAGACTGTGTGCTTGGTGCAGTGACTTATACTTTCACATTCTTCATCATTCACTTTCTAGAACTTATAGCTCATGTTTTGTTCGTGACCTACTTTATCACTACTTTATTTTAAAGTGAGTAAGTGAGGAAATTCTTTGAATCTTTGTAGACAAACTTGCTTAAAATACATAGAACATGTTGTTATAAAGTCAGAATATTTTCGAAAGCGTACGTTCTCAACGTTATTAAAATATACACTTTCCCTGATTGTCAAGGCTGACTAAAAAGGCAAGGTCTAAACTGGAAATCTTATCTACGGGTTTCTATAAGGCATCAGCATGTCATGTCAGCATTATTTCAGTTTATAATATATATATGTTGCACCTTAATGCCGAAACAAGTTCCTATGTTTTTGAATTTTGTTCATTGACAATGGCAATAAACCCTTTCTGATTCTGATTCTGATTCTGATTCTGATTTCTGATACAGCTAACATTTTCTCATTTTTTTATTGTCCAGGAACCATAAAAATGTGTTCGGATGTTGGCTATAATATAGGCTAAATAAGTTAATTCATTTAGCATTTGCATGAAGCCAAGAGAGCATACTAGCAACTATTTTTGGTTTTGTTTTTTAGACCCCATGAAGTGAAGCGAGTATTTAGAAGCCGTTGAGTCAAGACGGCTTTGAATGCCACTAAAACAAATAACAACTGTGAGAAAATGCTAGTTTTGACGCTTAATTACCCTCCACATGGTTAAACCTATTCATGATATTCTATAAGAAGTGGCCTAAATCCAGTGGACAGCCGTGCATGTGACTGCGGCCGCTCCCCGTGCGCGCACTGAGCTCCACGCGGACGAGGCGTGGCTTTGGAAAGGGGGAGGGTGCAGGCAACACGCTGCTAAGTTTTCAAACTGCCCCGGCCAAACAAAGTGCCAAGCCAAGCAGGAAGCAGGAAAGTAACCTTGGAACAGGGAAACGCGACGCACTGTCCCCCCTTTTACAACCACCGGGACCTTTACTCTGAGCGCGGTGTCGGGACAGGTGAGCTCCGCTTGTGCGCACTCAGGTGATTGCACTTGTGCCACCAACGCGAGGGAGTACGGTGTTCCGCTTTCTTTTGTCGTATTGATTAATCAGATCTATCGTGTGAGAGCACAGAGCCCGTGCGTGCGTTATCTGGAGCGCCCGCCCATTGGGCTTTCTGCGGAGCGATAGTGGGAGAGATTGATGATAGTCTCCGGGATTTGCCGTGGAGAGAGAGAGACGGAACGAGCCGCTGTGGACCGGTCTGATTTGTTCTCTCATCATCAGTGGAGGCAGGAGGGTGGCTTATTACGGGCTGACATCAAGATCTGCTCCCTCCAAAGTCTTGTTAGAGGCTCTACCCGTCACAGACTTCGGCGCTGCTTGCTCTGTTCCCGTCTGCCTGGGAGAATCGCCTCCGCAGTCTCAGATGCGTAGTAAACGGGGAGGAGGAGGCGGAGTGGGCTGGGTCGCCTAGACGCCCGGCTTCCATACATCCCTACGCACACGTCGCCGGTGATAAAGAAGCAGATCTGTGCGGGTGAAAGCGATTGGCGAACGGACGGACGCACGCACACACTGTGGAGCTGTTTTTCCTCTTTTCCATTCGCAGCAGGACGCATGAAAGCGAGAGTCGGACAGTGGCGGTGAAACCCTCATTTGACTTTCAAACACGAAACCCCCCTTTGGCTTTGACTGTCTTTTGTCGCTTGGGATTTTCCTTCCTTCTTTCAGGATAAGCGGTTAACCACAGGACCGAGCACAGACGCTTTGACTGACAGACTACAGAGAGGGAGACATCGCTTCTCCTCTTCATCATCCAAAGGGAAATACTACAAGTAACAGATCTGTGGGGCAATGGCAACCAGTGCGCTCCGGCTTCTCCTCGCCTGTGCCCTGCTTGGTAAGTAGTCCAAAGAGGGGGAGAGAGAGAGAGAGAGAAACCTTTTGATTTCCTGGTGGATTCTTGTGCGCACTAGTTGAGTAAAGTGGCTGTCAGAAGGTAGACAGAGGAAGCTGGTTACATTGATAATCTTTGGTGTGATGTGGCAGATGCCCCTGAACAGCTGTGCGCACGGTGAACTAGGTTAATGTCATATTTCGACTTGAGTCTCAGATTAAACACAGTGATGAGAGTACGTAAGCGGTCTAGTATGTCTGCCATTGTAAAACTACACACACAGTACACCGCCATCGTAGGAGCACCTGGGCACCGCACGCACACACCCCCTTACGAGGAGTCATCCTGCTTCTGCCTCCAAATGAACTCATCATAAGTCACCGCGGTTCAAGTTTGGACACCTAATTGTGATCATGTATGTGGTGCCATTGTTGATTACTCATGGCTCCTAACAGTGCATCCTCCTGGCTGTCCCAAACAAACGCCAGATGGCTTTTTTTTGTTTTTTTCCCTTCTTCACTCCCAGTTTCAGGATGGGGCAGCCTGACAACATCACCGGAGGGAGGAAGAAGAGGAGGAGGAGGAGGAGGAGAAAGAGAAAGGTGGTGGGACAATGGGGTCGTGATAGTGGTGGATGCCCAATGGAGAACCCCGTTTTGGCCTAGAGGATTAGCAGTGGCAGCCAGAGTGATATGAATTCATTGAAAACGTATCAGGGAAAAAAAAAAAAAAGGGATAGAGAAGTGTACAGTTGTTCTAAATGCATGTGTTGGTAAATGTGAAGTTACTATGTATGACGGTGAATACCTGTGTTGCAACTAGGGATGTCACAATCTCAAATGTTGGTGGTCCGATCATTGAGACGATTATGTACCTGAAGAAATATTATGTTTTTTAAGCTATTCACACTGATTGACGTGACCAAACAACAGTGAGATGCTTAATGCACTTTCATTCACATCGTGTTACAGATCATCATTCTTTTAGTATGTGGCCAGCGGGTTTTTTTCCTCCTCTTACTTAATTGTGAATCAGACAGGACTGTTCAGGTGTTGTGAAATGATGTAATGCCCTCTATGGCAAGTGTGAGAACATCATTTCATGGATTAAGTAACACAGTAAAAAAGCCTTACAGTGCAGAATACACTGGCACTTATACTCCTGTGTTGAAACATTAGAGATACTTTCCAACATCAAAGCAAGACTATAATCTTATTTTAGGGCTATTTTCAGAATGCTTATGTGGTAAGAAATGAGCTGCAATGTACCGTAATCACCTGTGTCATTTGGTGATGTGGAATAATCGTCTGGAATAGGAGGTAATAGGGCAATAGGTCTATGGAAGATCAGTCTTAGTTAAAGTTGGCACTTTTGGGGGCATGCAGATCTCATATTGAAGTTATTATTTATGACGCTGACTGTGCAATGAGGGATGGATCTGAGTGCTTATGTTATGGAGCATATAAAGAGAGTTGCCCAAAGCTATGAATGTTTATTAGTTTCGCAAATGCGATATCTGGAAGTGTGAAAACCGTGGAGAGGGTTTGTGAAAGGCAAAGGAAGGAAAAATAACTAATGTTATAGTTGGACATGATGAAATAACACTATACAACTTGATACAGATTTTTGCGAAATACTATTTAGTTACTTAGATAGTACAAAATACTTCCACTAATAGTCTACTGTTGTCAAAGTTTACATTAAACTCATAAGTTTCTGGATGAGTACTACTAATATAATACTGTGTGTTATTCAATGTTGATGGTCATGACTTGGCACCTGAGTACATGACACTATTCACAATCATTCACTAAGAAAGTCTATTTTTTTTACTTCCGAAGTCAAATTATACCATTTTCTTAACAACAGCAGAGGAACTGCCTTTTGTTGTATGGTGTTATTTGAAAAAGAACCCAAAGTGCTGAAAGTGTCCCATTTATTCAGCTACAGTGACAGTATAATATGTGTGAGCCTGGCTGTTTTAACTGTGAAATGCCTGAGTGCTTTCCATTTACTGAGCCCTGAACGAAGAGGTTAGCCCTCACCCAAGAAGAAAAACAACCTTTACCTGTTTTCCAGTACCGGCTGCTGAGCAAAAAAAGGAAAGAATTCACCTCTTTCAAATGACCGAAAGCCTAAGTTTAACTGTCAAAATGGATGGTCCCACTTGGTCCCATTTGTTATTAGCTGATGTTTTATTTATATCCTTCATAGCACTGCCAAATCTGTGAGACAGGTGAGACTTCCACGCAATTACTGAACACGTTATGAATGCATTTGCAGAAGATGAGTGTCGGACACATATGGATGGTGTGAGTGCAGCGGGGGTTAAGGAGCCAGGTGGCAACGAGTGTCACATTTGCTTTTTATGTTTTCAAGTACATGCAGCACAGTCAGGCGCATATCAGTTTAATAAGTATTGCCTTTTTTCAGACATGGACCTGAGCAAATATTTCACTGACTTAATGCCACCACCAGTCAATGATTATTTTTTCAATTTGTTGACTAGTCTAATTATTATTTCTATTATACGTTGGGGCTTTTAAAATACATTATCAACCGAATAAAGGTTGAAATATGCAAACTGAAGGCTTCTGAATAGAATATTAATGATTAAAGTGTATTATTGATGAATATCAGAAATTCTAAACCAATAAACACTGAATTTTAAAACTTGACTTTGATTAATTAAAAAATCAAAACGTGTGTAAAACGTTCATTTTGTAAAAGGGTACCTCAGTATTGTTTGCTTTGGTACGTTTAATCAAGTACTTCTTTACCGCACTACATTCAGCCAGATCAGAGTCCTTTTAATATAGTGCTATTGATTTTTTTTTAGTAATAAGTAAAATGCTGTAACTTTAAGTCCATGATTGGCCCAATCAAACAATATGTGGCTACTTAAGAGCTTATTTCCTTTCAAGGCGTACAATCCAAATCTTTTTTTTCCCCTCTCAAAACGGTTTTTCCATAGTGTATGCGAGAACAGTTACTGGCAATTAGGTGCAGAGTTGATTGCATGAGACGTGCTGTTAAGGCTGTCACCGGTAAAGTGGTCATGGGAAGAGGACTATATTGTCTATTTCTGGCAAACGCACTGCATCCTAAGTGTTTAATTAGGATTAAAGTGTTATATGACACAGTGAAGTAAGTTATATTCGCAACTCTAATTGCAATATATGGCATTATTATTATTGCCTGTATATAAAGCAAAATAGCACCGGTTCAAACTCTTTTCTTGTATAATATTCCTGCCATTTAATTGGTGTAGTCTAGTGGTTCTTTTTGGGCACGCTCACTTCCACAGACACCTTCAAATTAGTGGTGAGTGTTATTGACAGGAATTCATATCTCATTATTTTTTGAGACTATCATGATAACGATAGTCAGACCAGATGTCAATCCACAGAAATGTGGCCAGTCTTTAAATGTATTGGTTGAAGTTTAATTATCAGACAAACCCTTAACTTAGCATAATGTTTTCATTTTATTTTGTATCAACTCTTTGTGGCACTTTTCAGTATAAAAATATACTCTTCAAAACAATATTCACAATATTCTCTACATTTCCATAGATATTGCCCACCTCTACTTACAAATTTGGGAATAAACGGTGTCTAAACCTGGAACTAAACTAAAACCAGCACAGGACAAAACCAAGTCTACATCAGGACTAAACACATCCTTATTTAAAAAATGTAAAATGTAGAAACTGATTAATAGCACCACATGAATCCTTTTCCCCTGCCACTCCCTCAGTCCTGCCTTGTCCCCGTCCCATTCAGTGACAGATGTGACCCCCCCACCCTAAATATGTGGGCTAGTGTTAACTTGTGTGGTTGGACTGACTGCTTGTCCTGGATCAGCTGTTGCCACAGTGTGAATGCCTTCCATGTGTTTGGGAGCCTCAGCTGACACAGGGGAGAGTGCCGTCTAGACTGAGGGATTCCACGCGACAATTTACACACAATCACTTTGCACACAGGATATTGTAATTTAATGGTATTTAATTATAAACATACAGATTTGAAATACATTGAACATTTTCTTGCATTATTCTGATTGATAGACTGTGTTGTGTGATAACCAATGTAGTTGTATGTCTTTTGTTTTGACTTTTTTGCTCTAAATTTGCTCTAAATTTGTCACATCTTTTGCTTGCCTGTGTAAGGTGTTACATATTGACGCGGCATAGGTTTTATTGGCGTCTATTCTTCATTAACATGTCAATTTATTGGGGTTTAAGGCTGTCAAAAAGGCTGAAATTGTTTTATCTAACCAATTTTCGCTTCTGTTTAGCATGGGTGAGCTTTGATTTAATCTTCTGCTTTAGATTGTTCTAATGATAGTCAAATGATGTTTGAATAGAATCGATGATGAGAAGTTTGGTTCTTTTATTAGTGTTGTCACAATTCTAAAATTTCGATTTCTAAAGTTTCGATATTACAATGTGGGCTAAAATCTCAAACATTTTGCCCCCTTCATGTGACTTTTAGTTGTGATTCTAGTTTCAGTATAATTTATTATCAGAATATTTTTTTTTTTTGACAACCACAGATCATATGTAAATGTTTTCTATTCATCAAATCAGTACCGCAGAGGTATCTTTCATAATTCAGAAGTAATTATAGCATATATTTTTCTCTATCTAGTCCAGTCATAATACTGTTCCCTTATACTTGCAGTGCATATTATATCTTGTTCCCAACAATGGAAAGAAATTACACAGACCTTTTAAGAACTGCAATTTTACTAATACTAAAAGAGCCATTGAAGATGAGAAAACGTCAGGGCAGCAGCTGTAACATATTTTTTTTTACTAATCTTTTGTAAAAAGCTAGTGGCTAATTATTTTTTGGGAGAATACTATTGAAGTACTGCTAATAGATGAAAAGCTAAGTGTGGACTGGGGGCTATGGAAGAACATGATATATATATTTTTTCCTGTTTCCACTTAAGACAGACTCTTCTTACAGCTAAAATACGGGCTTGCAGCTGTCTGTCTGCAGGCGTTTGCTGCTTGTTATTATTAGCATTTGTATTCTCACACATGTTGTTTGCATCGCAGGTGCCTTTGTGTGCATTTGACACTAGTTCGTTTTTTGTGTGAGAGCGTTTTTTTCTTTTGAATATGAACATTGAGTCAAGCAGTGTGAGCTTGAGGGAAAAAAACGGACTCACTTTTACCCCCAGCTGTGTAGGACTGTCTCAGATCTGCATGCTGCATATTGTGAATATCTGGTAAATAAGTTGGGACATTATGTGAAATGTGTTTATACACCGTTTTACCATGCTTTTCATAAATAGTACCTTCTTTTGAATTTGAAGACCACAACACATACAGCAGCTTCTAAATGACTAGTTACTCTGAATAGAATATAAAAAAAAAAACCATTTACTTCCATCCAAACCTCCAAAAGGTGTTAAAATATTTAAACAGTGTCTATCGTAACTGATCGCAAATTTTTGGTCCCAACTTTTTGTAAATATAGTTGTAATTTACTTTTTTCTGGCCCTATGAAGCCTCATTATTTCTGGATCCGAAGTTAACCCTACGCCGTGTGAGTGTGGAATGTTTTTGTCGCTTAGTGGGCAATGTTTGCGTTATGTCTGGTTCACGGCTAAAAACATGTCAAAATAGTGCTGTTACTAGCCACAGGGCAAGTCATGCACCCTGTAATCCAGTCTTTGCACTCAGCAGTGGAAACTCACACCAAACTACTACTGCTAGAGCAAGTCGACTCCCCTGCGTGACTCCCATCCTTACAAGGCAAAGAGGAGTAAGGAGTACACATTAAAAGAAGCCAGGCAAATGTTTTATTTTTAAATCTTGACTGTGCTGTTCTCCTGGCGATGGGGATCAGAGTGGAGTTGACCAGCGGTGCATGTTGGAAAATCCGGCGCTGGCGGAGTGAAGTTTGTGCAGAGTTCTTTGGGGAGACTTCCTGCCTGTCAGAGTGAATCAGGGAAGTGTTTACAGTCTCAGTTAGCATCTGCTTTGTGTCTGGTGTCTGGCTGGAGCATCAGCGGGCAGTGCTGCTGGTTCAACTGTCAGCTTTTTGTAAACGTCACAAACTTGCTCCCAAAGTGGCTCATATGACTAATCTGCCTTGGGGGTAGGGAGATAAGGGCTGTTCGGGGGCTTACGTGCAAATCAAACAAACATAGGATATTTATTTTGGCTTTCCTCAACTAAAGTCACCCCAGCCAATGTACTTGTGGTCTTGTCTTCATCTCAAAGCCTGTTTACTTTGGTCTCTGACTGGACTCGGTCTACTCTAGCTTATAGCTCAATACCTAAGGCATTATTATCTTTAGTAAATATTTGTGTCATCTAAAGAAAGTTTTCAGTTAGCTTAATGTTAAACCAATGGAGATTGTAAGATGCTAAATACTAAACTTGGCGTTCATTTATTCTGACACTATAGTGTGAGTATAGTACCACAATGATAATAAAAATGCTCTTTATTTAGACAACTTTCTGTATGTTACAATGTGGGCTTTTAGTTTTAATATTGCTTACTATCTAATTTTCAATACTTGTGTATGTTTTGCATGTCTGGCCAGTAACGTAATTTGTTTTATATTTGATTCTGAGCTCAACTGTAGAATGTTATGTACAGAATACTACAAAATGTCACATTTGATTGTGATAAGCTGTCTTATTGCCCTTATTTGTGTTTAGCCCAGCAAGGCTATTTTTCCAACTTGTAGTCAGCTCCTTCCACGCCTCAACCTCCACTTTCAGCCTGGTCATGTGACCAAACCACCACGTTGATATCAGATAAGCTGTGTTTTGGTGACAACAGCCCAATCAAACAGAGCCGTTTCTCTATGTGCTTCATGAACCACTAAAGAGGCTGGTTTTAGCTAATTTGTGTACGTGGCTCATTCCTGGTAAAATGCTACTCCTCTTCTTGTCTCTAGCACTCGTGCTCCCCCCGCCCATTTCCCAAACAATAGCACAGCCCTAAAGCCAGCCCACCTCCTCTTCAAAGAGCTCTAATTGCAACCGGCCCTCCAGTGTGATCCTGGGAGCAGATATTGACGCTCCCGAGAGCCAGGATCCACTGTTTTTTAATACCGACGTCTACCTATTTACAAGGCCCTTCATAAGCTTAGACCGGCCCACCCCCTGACCCCCTCTGGAGCTCTGGAGCGCTCCACCCCCACCCCTCATTTTCAGACCCGTGAGGGTGTGAGATATGATGATGACTGGATTTTACTCCTCCACACGCATGCAATCACAAAGCCCCCCCCCAGAGCTCCACGCTGCCGCCCTGCTGGGTCAGAGGCTGAACGAGCAGCCCAGTGCATCCCACACAGATGTATCTATGGTGACTGCTAACCTACCTACCTAAGAGATTTATTTTCAGTGGTGATGATAAAATAATGTGATTTCCATGCCCTTCAACACCTGAAAGGATGATATTGTTGGGCTATTGCTGTAAGAACATGGCTTATGGTGATTAAGGTCCACAAAAGCCTTCAGCATGGCACAGTAAACAAAGTACAATAAGATGCAAAATACTCACAGATTTTAAGATCATCACAGACTCATCATGTTAGGTTGTGTGGATGTTTTTGTTTCAAGGCAAAAGGTTTAAAAAAGAGACGGCTTGCGCTCAGTAGCCCATGGTACTTTTAGAACTAAGAAACATTGGTTGACTTTTAACTGTATTTTAAACTGACAAAAATGTTTTTCCTCACTATTGTGTTTCAAAGTTGTTTTAGTATACTCTGTGTTGATGGGACATTTATTAACCTTGTTATGACATTATTTTCTGCGATTAAATGACAAAAAAAGCTTAAAGATGGGACTTCCTTTCCATTATCACCTTTTTCCGGAAGTCCGTCTGTGCGCCGCCATACGACGTAATCCTTCTTCTGGTTGTATTAGTTAACATAAGGCTGTCAACCTCCAGAGAAAGTAAGTTCTGCACAGACTAAAAGCCGTTTTCAGGCGGCCGAGAGAATCAGTGCATTGTTGACTTGTTGGTGCACATGAATAATTGATTTGTGTAAAATATCCATCTACTCATATTATAGCGGCAAGATTCCCCCCCGCCCCCCTGCCCCCGCTCTTTATTTAAACCGACGGTGTTTCCGCTGGACCGGAAGTGCGATTATAACGTCCGTCCGATATGTAGGAAAAGGAGGAAAAGTGGCGGGGTGGAATAAGGTAATATCCCAGTTGGTAAATTCTATAGGCATTTTTTTATTTAGAAAGACCCACAATAGGGCCACTGTCTCCTTGTTTACACAAAACCCACAATGTTAATGAGCTAATGCTGAGTATAAATCATAAATCACTGTTACAAATGTATTCTCCAAAACAGTCATGTATTTTTTTGTCTTCATTTTTAAGAGACTGCTATGTCAGTGTACTTTCTCATTATGGTTGGCTAATCTGCTTTTAACACTCTGACGGTTTGGTGTTTATGCGTCTAATCACTTAATGCATAAAGGCATAAATGGATAAATCAGCCCGAAAAGGGAAAAACACTGACAATGACCAAAAATATTTCATTAAAAAAATCTTTTGAGCCAACTAATTAATAGTTAATAGCTTCCTCTTGTGCAAAACATGGGGGACTGATCGCTCATTGCCAGTCACAGCTAACCCAGTGTAGTAGATACAGCTGTCTGGCTTAATTGTGCACAACATAAGACAGATAATGGCTAACTCTAGCACGTATTTAACAGCCTCTCACTCTTCTCCCACAATTAATGCCATGTATAAGTGGTTGTGACAGATATTAGAAGTGCTTGCGTTAGTGTGTGTCAAGTGAAAGTTTGTTGGGGAGACATTGGCTGCTTTGTCACAGATGGGGGTTGGGGAAACAATGTGGCAGACTGGGGCATGAGAAAGCATTGGGGGGAAGGGAGGTTAGCGAGGGAGCAGGTGTCCATAAAGAGTTAATGTGCTGGCGGATGGCTTTAATGTACTGGAAGTGTCTGCCTTCTTCTTACGATGAGTGGTTGTACTTTGTCCACTGTACTGACCCGTCATACATTATTAAAACATGCAGTCGTTGGGGGTAAGAGAGCAGCACCTTAAGAGTTATAGTGAACAATGCTGTCTAAACAGCCCCCCTTCAGTATGAATAAAATCTGCAACATTTGACAAGCAGCGACGTCTTTAGATGTGAGAAGTTACAGAGGGCCGGTGGACAGAGGGTTTGCAGTGGAAATAGAAATGCAGCTATGTTGGAGCAAATGATTATCATTTCCTTCTACTGGCTGTTCCCAATGGGGGTTTCCACAGCAAATGATCTGCCTTCTTGCATATTGATTTGGTCGACCACCATATGCCCCTGCTGCCACAATCTTTGCCATTTACTTGGGTTACAATGTTACCTTTGTCAAAAGTATCGAAAGGCAGATACTAATAAATGCTAAAACTAACATTGAAACGTGTTGATACTAAAAGGAATTACAGAAAAATTTTATCTTTCCTGAATAGTTTCAAAACGTCTTGATCATGTCAGACTATATCAAACCGCATGGTAATGTGAAAATGCAATTATTTGGTTTGAACATGACAGTCCATTTAAAAAAAAAAAAAAAAAAAAGAGCCTTGTCGTATAGAGTATATTGCCTTTTCGTTGTGCAGAAATAATGACTTCTTGTTTGTCTTAGACTTCAATGGCTAAATGGATAAAATATATTTATTGAAATGCTCAAAATGAAACAAAACGGAGCCTTGCCTGTTTTACCAATCCCTAAGTAATATTGAATATTGAAACTTGGATATTTCATTTGATTTGTCTCTAACTGCCATGGC
Organism: Chaenogobius annularis; assembly: GCA_015082035.1. Lineage (NCBI taxonomy): Eukaryota > Metazoa > Chordata > Actinopteri > Gobiiformes > Gobiidae > Chaenogobius > Chaenogobius annularis. The sequence goes on from BJKM01001095.1 coordinate 53,967, forward strand.
TAATCAAATTGTGCTTTCTAAAATGAGACATAATAATCATGTTTATCTTGTTTTTGTTGTAGCTCAAACACTTCATCTGACAAAGTAGCTTAGATGTGGAGAAAGAAGAAATTAAATTTGCCCGGCATCGCTGATTACATTTTAGATTGCAACTGTGTGAAAAATGTAAACTAAATGACTCTTTTTAAAGGTTGAGAGAATTAACTGGATGCTCATTATGCGTTTCGAATGATCACTCAAGATGAAACAATGGAACAGAAATGCTGTTGTTTCTATTCAGCTCTTGAATTGGAAAGCAAAACAGTGGAGGAGGTAGGAGGCTGCTTGGACAAGATTAGGATCTGGTCTATCTTCTTGACACTATCGAGAAAAGCTTTTGGCACCGGGAAGAGATAGGAGGAAAATATGAATCAACCAATCACACGCTGCGTTCTGTAGCCGTGGACTCCTACACTGACACAAATTTACCCAAAGCGATGAATCAGCCTTGAACCCCCCCCCTCCCCAACACACACACACACACTCACACTCACACACACAAATACACACACGCCACTCATTGCACTGGTCTGGCGTCTGTTAATGAGCGACGGTGCAGGTGGGACCGTCTCTGCTGCTGCCCAGGGGGTCCATAAATTAGGACGATGTGGCGTGCGGAGAGCAAAGTAGCATGACCAAGGTGTGACAGAAAATTGAGGTTGTAGTTCAAAGCTGTAGACTTAAATCAAATGAATGGGAGGTCGAGACTTGCATTTCGCCGTTGGGAGGCTTGACCATCTAAGGACGACTTGATGGAAGGGTTAAAAGGGACGCAATCTGAATGATGTCTCAGAATAATGGGATAGATGGCGAGGGCAGCGCTGGACAAGGGTGGACTTTAGGTTTACAAGTTCATTTTCAGCAAAAAAGCGTGAAAGTCAATGTTCATTTGATAATTTGTGAATAGAAATGTATTTTGGTGTGGAGCCATATAAGCCCGGATCTGTTCTGGCATTTCTTTATCTTTGGATTCTAGAGCTCTATACTCCACAGATAAACGATTGAACAATTGATAATATCAATTTGCTTCTGATGTTTTGGAGTTATCCGAAGTAAGATTATGGAGTATACTGCGGTGTGATATTTCAAGCTTTTTTGTGGTTGATTTTAAAATCCGTTCACGGTTCGTGCGATACTTGGTTTGTGTGATAGATGTTTTAGCAGGTGGCTTGCCAAACCAGTCTAATTTTTGTCATTATTGCCCACCCCTACTGCAAATTAAAAAAAAAGATGATAGATAAAGCATTGATTAAAATTGGCCTCATGTTCAGGGCGACCGGACTATTTTCACAATTTTGAAATACTATTACCAATAGCTTAGCGAATGTAGTGACTCACCACTCCATAAAGTTGCCATATTCCTTTGAATGAGTTATTGTGATAAACATTTTCAAACACTTCACTCACAGCTCGTATGACACAGATTGGACTTTCCACAAATGTCTTCCAACAGCTGTGTGCAACTGAAAGACATGGACAACAGCCTGTGGATCCATATTTTAAACTCCCCTCTTCCCTGGCTGCTTTTTTAACTTAATTAAACCCATAAAAGGACAGTAGACTCTTTGATCCTTCTATAGCTCTAAATTCACCTATTCTTTGAGTGCTTACCCTTCTTCAACAGGGATAATATTACTTCTAGTTTTACCTTGACACACAGTATACTGTATGTGTCCATTGTCCCTGACTCTAAATGCCAAATTGTGCGTGCTCTTCCCCTTATTAGAGAGGCGTGGGTGTAATGAACAGTTGTTTTCGGCCTGTGTCAGCTGTTGGAGTGGCCTGCTGCTCTGTAATAGAAGTTTAAGGTCTGTTTTTTCCCCCCCCCGGCTGTCTGTCAAACAATCACACACCAAGACGCCCCACCTGTTCTCCCGCCCGATCCGGATGTTTCTTCCCGCGAGCACGGGAAAATAATTTGGGCCTGTAAATAGGAAATGCAGTGCCCTCACCTCATTCTGACTCCAAAATATTCCATCTTGTAGCACTAAGCCTTGGTATAGATTTGTGAAGGGGTTTGAAGGGAGGTCAAAAGGTTGCTAATGACAGCACTGCGCCATTGCATTCAGTATGAGTTGGAGGATAATTATCACTGCAGGAAGGATAGGGATGTTGGTGTATTAAAATGTAGTGCAGAAGACGGTTAAGGCTTGCGGTTCGTGATGCAACCCCGAAACCCATCAATCCAAGAATCAGAAGAAGGCGCTTGAGGGGAAGAGCGGGGAGTCTGTTCACTTCATTACAAGCGTTTATGCCATGTACAATCACTGACCTTTACTGAGTTTTCAATTTTGTATCACATTCAAGGCAGCTCCGGTTTAAATCTTCTATTTGGAGGTGGAGATGAAGTAGTACAAGGAATGGGCAATAAGCTCTTACACAATTTTGCTGTCTTTACCGTTTGGGCATTTTCCTCTGGTGTATCATCTGCCTCTATCTGACCCTATCTTCCGCCCAGTCTTCTCTCACTTCCTCTTGCCCACTCCCTATACTTGTATTTAGGGTCCAGTATCTGCAAATCTCCAAACGTATCAGTTTGTCTAGTTGTAACTATTGTGTGGGGTAAAACGACTTGAAATAACTTGATATATATTTTACGGATTTATTTTTGTTGATGTTAAACATTTACACACAAATTAGTCGAAAGAAATGCATGATTGAGGTAGGCCTTCTCGTGGTCCATGGAATTAGAAGTGGTTTGAGTTTATTTGTCGTACGGAATTGTACCCAGATAAAAATCTCTTCAAATTCTTTAAGACTGTCCCTTCAGTTTCCCCTGATCATCGAATCTATCCATCTTTAGTTTGGTCTCATAATTATGATAATGGCTGGAATATTCTTATAGGAATCAAAGACACAGAAAACTTTGGGAGAATTTTTTAATCTAGGCACTGAATTCGTTGTCAAACCTGTGTGTAGTAGTTAGTCAGGAGTAGACACATTTTACATGGTTGGTTTTCTACCCCTAAGGCACTAGTCTTTCCCAGCTCTTCTGTTTTTCACTTTACTCTCCTCTTGACTACCTCCTTCTGAGCGTCTTCGCAGATTTTCACATCTGTGGGAGCAGCCTGAACCTCCCTGGGGGACCTAGGACATTGACTGGGCCCATTTTTTTGTCTGGTGCTCATAATTTATGAATCTTTCCCAGGCTGAACTTATTTCTGTTCTATTTCACTTCTTCTCAATGTTTAGCAAAATAACTATTTTCCTCAAAAATTTAATCTAGTGACAGTTTTGACAAAAATGTATTATAAATGTTTTAGATGAAGAATGTGCGCCGTTTGCTTCCTTGAATTTGCTATACAATGATGCACAAAATATACATTTTTCATTGAGGTTTAACATTGCATAATAGCATCTCTTACTCGCACTCTTCGCTTTCTCCGGCATTGAGGAAGGCTTAATCTATGTAATTGGAGAATGTGTTTTACTAAGGCTTTTGAGGGGAAGATAATGCCGAGGGTGTTTAATGGAATACTAAATATTTTATGAACAATGAGTAAAAAAATGAAGGCTAACGTTTAATACTTAAAAATGTAGGGTTGCCGACATGCTAGTCTTTCACAATTCAAACAATGAGAGGGCTTGCTCTATGTCGTATGCATTATTCATCGGCCACCTCTGAATACGCCCTCATTAACACCAAATATTCATTCTCCTCTTGATATAATTTGACATGTAAGTGAAATAACTCCCTGATTTCCATCTTTAATTCAACTTTCCGCTTGACTTAATAGGGTGATGGAGGCACGCTTGAACACAATACTGTCAGGGAGTAAAAAAGATGTTCCATGTGCCCAGATTGTGAGATAAAATGTCACACTTTTGTTGAAACACGGTTTTGAAATGATTTCTACTGAAGGAGGTCTCTACACACATGATGAATTAAAACACGGCGCACTCTAATGACATCATTCATCTGCTCATAATGGATTCATCTGCTGATTGATTTCTGGGGTAATCACTTGTGTTTAAGCAGTTGGTAAAAAAAAAAAACCCTCAAGAATCTCTAAATGTGAGCTTTTATCAAGGACAATATACAAACTGGCTTCCTGTTGCTATTGAAAATTCCAGCTAAAAAGGCACTGTTGAATCAATTGCCAAATTCAGTGTTGATGAAGTTGTGTATTTTTCAGTAAAGGCATCTGATTGGACAGGAGGAGAGACCACCATGTGACACCCACATATTACATTTAAAATTTTATTTAAACAATACTCAATAGGGCAGCGGTTCCATGAGGGTGGTACAGGGTCAAGCGTTGTCTTCCAGTAGAGTTTCCACTGCCAAGTAGCCTGTAGTAAGCAGCTATCGGGACGTAGGTCTGGATCCAGGTCTGCTTAAAGCCACGATGAAAGCCACAGAAAAATAATGATTTCTCACCTAACGCTCACTTGAAACTGCTGTATTTCCAGTTGCAGCTTCTTGTTCTATGCAACATTTTGAGGACTTATTTTTGTTCGGTAAATATATTGGACTGAATTGGTTTGATAATCACTATAGCAACAGTCCTAATTTCTCCTCATGCTGCAGTACATCCAGAACGTTGATGCGCAGGTCCTGACTAGAACCAGGAAGTACGATCACATTAGTCCTGCACTCATAGAATAGACTTTAAAACAGACTTTAAAACAGCTCTGCTTGTGTACAAGTCTCTCCAGCTAGTCTGTCAAGCACCAAAGTACATCTCGGACATGTTAGTGCCATATGAACCATCTCGGACTCTGAGGATCTCAGGGACCGGCCTCCTGCTGGTGCCAGAGTCAGGACTAAACATGGACCAGCCTCCTGCTGGTGCCAGAGTCAGGACTAAACATGGACCAGCCTCCTGCTGGTGCCAGAGTCAGGACGTTTCAGTTTTTTGCAGCTAAAATCTGGAACAGTCTTCCTGAGGATGTGAGACAGGCCGCTACTCTGGAAATGTTCAAATCTAAGCTCTTCTCTTTTATGTCTTAAACTGTTTTGTGATTTCTGTCATGTCTTTGTGATTTTAATGCATTTCCTGTTGTGGGAAGCACTTTGAATTGCCTTCTGAAACCCACGAATAGCCTACAGTATAACATTGTAGATTGGTTTTGTTGCTGCAAGTGCTACTGCTTTCAATAATTAAAATTTTTGGATTGAAAGCAAATGAACAAACTAATCAAAATTGTCAAAACATCCCTGATAATTGCTCTATTATGGTGCGTTCTGAGCAACCCTGTTATGGACTGCTTTGTTTATTACTCCAGTGCTCTCCCCAGAATCTTTTAAAGGGATGGTAAATCTGCCTCATATGGGGTTGTATTTTCCTCCAAGGATGGTTTAATGTACCGTCATTATTTCCAAAGATACATGCATCCTAAACATACTATTGACACACATATAGGCCTATATAGTAGGCCTATATAGTGCCTAATAATATTCTATTATGTATAGATGTGCAATATAAAGCAGGGAAGAGAAAATCTGTTAATTAACTTGACTAGACCCATTCATACAGATTTGAAAATAAATAAAATAACTAGACTAAATATTAGAAGGTTGATCTTATAATCCCCTCACTTGAAGCTCTTTTTAACTATAATATTAGTTATTATAATAAAACAATCTCCATGGTATCGCTGGGAGGAGGGGCTTGAGATGTAGAAAAAAAGTCAGCTTTCCTTTGGGTCGCGTCAATAACAAACTGCTCTGTGAAGGACAGAAACGGTGTGAACAGGTAGAATTACTCTCTAATCCTACCTGTCTCCTCCTCCTGCTCCTCGCCCTGACTCCCTCTCCTCTCTCGCCTCCCTTATGTGAGCGTTCTCCGGCTCCGCTGTTGTCTTGTGTTGTCGGCTTGCGCAGTGGTGTGCTCCTTCCGAAACTCACTGAGAAAGCGGAGGAATAACAACTGTAGGCTCTGTGTATCTGTGTAGTGATACACATGTTGTCTTTTGACCCGTGAGTCAGGTCTGGCCAAGAAAGTTTCATTTCAATGCGGCAGATTGCCGTATCGCACGTGCGCGCTCTGTGTGTCTTTGTATTCTGCCGCGTCGACATTCACTTCCTCATTAAACTAATTTGACTAATGAGTCATACTGTAATAAAACACAGCGTTGTGAAGCTTAAAACTAAGACTTGTTTATTTGAAGTAGTATTTTAATGATGGTGCTACCTAAAATATGGGATGAAGTTGAGTTTTAGGGATGGTTTATTTCCCCCCCCCATGTCAGATAGGATGGAAGGCCATTTGATTTATCATGTTAGGGATGGCGGCCCCACCCTGTATGTACGTAGCGAGACCCCTGTACTCCTACCATGTCATCCAGACACTTTTCTCTCAGAACTGAAATATGTGTGCTATAGTCATCAAGTTAATAAGCAATAATATGACAAGGGACCTTAACCCAATCGCTAAGCTGCTCAAAGGTATCATAGCTGCAGTTAGTGTGTAAAGAAATTCCTGGCTCAATGTGACAAAGGTGATTTGTTCTGCATTTCCTTGTCAAATGAATGAATATTGATGTTATTTACCTATTATTCTTCCTGATATTTATGCCCTACTTGCACTAATCCATTTTGCAGTTATTTCCGGCATCATGTATGGAAACATTGAGTGAGCAGTGATTGATGGGCGCCTCCCGATTTTAGCTAAGCAGTGAACGTGCTCTGCGTTGCTCACACCCGCCGTGCTTTTTTTGTACACCTTTGTCTAGGTGTATAATTATCGCTGAAGAGTGGAGTGAGGGAGGGGGGGGTCTCCCCTCTGCTACTGCTGTTGCAGCTGAGAATAAGACACTGGCCGCAAATGATTGGATTAGTGTTTAACCCTCCCTTCCACTTAGCATAATCCTCTTTGCAGATTTCCTCTTGTGTGTGTGTATGCACTACCCATTGCTCTGCATATATGAAACAGCAAGGTCAGTATTGCCGGGTTTCAAGCACCTATAGAATGGTGTGGAATGGCATGTCATGTGTAACCTGTACTTCCCCAAAAGCATTGATTATAGTAGCAACTATACGCTGCCCAGACCAGGAATCATACTATATTTTAATCCAGTGGTAATAAATGCTTTATCCAAAGACCTACCAAATCCTTATGTCTTGGTAATCTTCTTTCTTTAACCTTATCCCAGCTGAGTTTACCAGCGCAGATCATCTGTGTCTGACAGAGGTCAGCATATTAACATGGTGCCGCAATTACAACATTATTGACACAATAATAACTTTAAACTGGGTTACCTGATTTTCACTCCGCCAAAAGAGGAGGTACGTTTCTACATGCAATCATTTTAGGCGCAAACACAGTTTTCGAGCAGCTTTTTCAGACATTGAAGTGAAACTAGAGTGGACCACATAGCCACATAGAAATAAAATGATTTATTAGAACATTTTTGTCACAAAGTCCTGCTTTTAAAATATACTCTTTGTCTTGTCAATCTGTACTCATACGGAAATTATTGTCTTTGGCCCACAGAAGAAACGATAAAATGTAAGCAGTCACTTCCAGTCTTTTCTCTAAAACTTACAAATTGAGTTAGAAATCTGGGAGTAATAAGGGACTTGAACTTTAACAGCCACGTCAAATCAATAACATCAGCAGGTTTTTATCATCTTAAAAAAACATTGCCCAAATCACAGGTATAGTGTCTAAATCAGACTTGGAGAGACTTATCCATGTGTTTGTCTCTAGTAGATTAGACTACTGTAACGGCCTGCTCACTGGCCTCTCCAAACGAGCTGTAAAACAGCTGCAGTACATCCAGAACGCCGCTGCTCGGGTCCTGACTAGAACCAGGAAGTACGATCACATTAGTCCTGTGCTCAGGTCTCTGCACCAGACTTTAAAGCATCTTTTTTCTTAAATCTTATTTTCAGATCTGCCAATTATTTTGTCTGGTGCTGTTTGTTCTTGTTTGTTCTGTTTTTTTTATTTTAAATTTTTTTATTTTGACAAGTAAATGAATCGATAAGTAAATAAATAAAGCAGCTCTGCTTGTATACAAGTCTCTCCATGGCCTAGCACCAAAGTACTTCTCGGACATGTTCGTGCCATATGACCCATCTCGGACTCTGAGGACCTCAGGGACCGGCCTCCTGCTGGTGAGTCCAGAGTCAGGACTAAACGTGGGGAATCTGCGTTTCAGTTTTATGCAGTCTGATGAAAGACCTTGGTGTTATTGATGTGCATGACTTAATTTACGATACATTTAGTTTGTTGCAATATCAATCTTAACGTTAGCCAATATTGTGGTATCGATACTTTTACGATATATCGTGCAGCCCTTCTGGTGTACCTGGTATGTGTGGAGTTTAAGCCTCATCACTAGTACGTGAGCCTTTAAGGTCTGCTCATAATGTATGCGTTTAGTGCATTTGTCATTGCAGAATATGATTGTTTATCTAAAATCGCCTCCAATCTACCTCCAAAGGATAGAAGTATATATTGTAGATTTTTTGGTTCTTCAAAAGTTAGTCGTGTTGTTCATTTCAGGACAGTTTGTTCCCGTTTTGACAGCAGCAGCACATCTGAAAAACCCACATTCTTTCCATTTCTTCTTGTCTTGTCTTTTCAATAAGCTAAATATGATAGCTTGGACAGGCTTGCAAGAAATGGAAGATGGTAACGAGACATGTATCCCCAGTATGAATAAATGGGCATTAATAATAGAATATTTAACAAAGCATATGGGCACTTGGTGATCCAGTTCTGAACAGCCAGAGGTTAGGAATGGGGGATTACGAGTAAGAAATGTGGAATTGAGTGATCAGTTGGAAGGTCTGCAGGGTTTGCGATGTCATTGTGAGACTTATAAACAGCCACAGCCAGAGATGTGCACTTTGAAGTTGCATAGAGCCGCTTAAATCCTGCCTGAAAAGACACTGAAGGCCCCCAAAGAGGAGAGGGAGACAGGCAGGGGATGGAGCTGGTGATTGGCGAGTAAAAAATCCAAAGTAACGGAAATGCAAGTGTGTTTTTCTGGCCTTCTGACAGGTGGAGTGGAGATAGGAGAGCTCCCAACCTTGCTATGAAAAGTGTGTTTCTTTCTTCTCTTGGATGGATGAGTAATGTGTTTCTTGGACGTGGAGTGGATGCAACATGAGAAGTAGTGATGCAGCAGTGCAGAGCTGGGAGCTGATCTGAGTAGGATGTGGGTAGACCGGGTGCCATCGCATTAGGAGCTCTGACATCACGGTAAAAAGGAAAATACATGGCCAGGCGGTTGAGTCATGAGGTGTAGCTTCAAACAGACACTACATAGACTCAATCAATCAACCTGAAAACTCTCCACTGTCAAGTTGCACACTGGTGTTGTGGCGCAAGTGGCATCTACAGTTCACAATCATTGCTTGTTGTTCTATGTCTTGTGATATTATACCACCTCTAAATCTTTGCTTCAGTTACCCATCTTGTCTATCAAAATATTATGTTAGTCTACTAAACCTACTCAGGCCTGCCACAATAAAAACCTTTTGAAGGATGATATATTACTACAGAAAATGTAACCATAAACAATTACATTGAAACTACGTAATGCCCCTGAGATACTCAAAAGCAGGATTATCCCAGTAAACTCTTTTCTAAGAGCCGTATCTTGAATAAAACCATGAACTGCAACAAATAAATGGCAGAAGGATCCATAAGAAGTCATTTATGTTACTTACTGACTCCCTACAATTCAAATCATCTTATACAACAACAAAAAATAGAAGAAAGAAATCCCTACAAGTGCAAAGAATCAGTACACGCGATAACTATTGAGCACCGTAAAAATATATTTCCAGCTTTCATTTATTAAACGACATGTCAATATAGTGAATATTGTGACAGGCAAAAACCCTATATGTGATTGTGACACGAAGGGCTTCAGACTTTGACTTGTCTTTGATTCCAGAAGTTGACTTGCTTTAGACAAACGGTCTTACTCATGCATCACATCAAAATTGGGAGGTCTAACTTTGACTAGACCTGGTACTAGACCCTGAAATTGATCTGCAGCAAAACAGGACGAGACCAGAACGAGGCCAGGACTAGACCAGTAATAGACACTGACAAGACCATGCGCAGACCAGGATCTAAGACTAGGAAAAAGTATACATCAGGATGAAACTGAACTTGAAACTGGGCTCAATCTAGGGCCAAACCAGGGCCAATTCTGGTTCATACGGAAAAAAATATCTTCAAATTTAGGGCATCAAAGTAAGTTATGTTAAGGTGACATACTGTTGCTGTTATCATGAAACTCACTCAGAAGTAGGAAATAGAAGTTGCGTGAGATCACTTGAACTAGATTCCTTTTTCATATACCACCTGCTGTGATTGTATTGTGCTCCAATTGTACAGAAAGGAATTGGACATGCTAAAGATTTTATTAGCGCTGCGAGTTGGATGTGCCTAAGAATCAAACAATGGAAAAGGGATTGGTACTTTTCCAAATCAAATTCTCAATTGCCGTTTGAGAGAAAAGATTAAAATGTGGCTCTTCCAGCAAACCCATTTATTTGACTTGCTTGAATTTGCTCATGCATTATACAAAACATATTCATCCTTGCACATGGACACACATGCTAACATTGCATTCAAATGGTGCATTAATAACAGTGGAAGTGTGACAGAAGTTACCATGAGGGGAAGAGGATCGGGAAGTTAAAAAGCTGTTGTAGTGAATTATTAATGCTACCATTGTGCCTGCTCTTATACACTCATGCACATGCACAGCTGCAGTCTCCAGCCGCTGGTGTAGACAGGAAACAGCGGGCTGGTTCTGTCTGAATTAGGCCTATCTGTAAGTGCTCTGTTGTGAGAAGGATGCCAGGACCTGAATGATGAATGCTATGTTGGTCACAAAGCCCTTGTACAGCGGTATATGGGTACGTTATGAAGAAGGCTACAATAGGCAATCACCATCTCTCAGTCCATTGTACGTAACTACAAATCATGTATATGCTGTTGTGTAGACTTTTTGGGTAGTTGGACATTCTCAAGAAGATTTTTTTTAAACAATGTTAAGGCAAGGCAAGTGCAACAGTAAAAAATGCATTTAAATCATACAACAGATAAAGACAATAAAAGAGAGAGAGAGTGTCTAGCTTGTACTTGCATGTACGGTAATTGTCATACACTGCATTTAAAATCCTTATTTAAGTCCTAATCATCCCAGTCCACAGTTGTCTTACTGCTGTCTTCTGCTCTTTTTTACCCCGACACTGCATCGCCTGCTCTGATTGACCAGAACTCAAAGAATATCAGGATTGCGGTTTAAAACAACTGAATTAGCTTTAAATTGTTTTAATTTATGAAGCATAAGCGACTGATTTGTGTGAAAGAAAAGTAACTAGTTCTTTGATTAGCATTTTTCAGCCGTACTTTATGCTTTTACTTACTGTAAGTACCAGTTTGGCAGCAGTACCGGTACTTGTACTTGTATTTGTAATATGGTATACTACGGTACTAATCTTATAACGGACGTACAGATTTCCCGTAATCTTTCCATCCTTGATCGCAATTAGGAACCCTATAGTTGCAAATATGTTACTCAGAATTATTGTTTCTTTCCTTATGTGACATTTTAACATATTTTTAGCGACATTCTTTTTTCATATTCACTCGATTAATACGACTGAAGTGAAAAGCCCTCTAAAGTAGAAACAACATTGTGTTGGTACCCAAAGAGTGTCAAGTGAGGATACAACGTTAACTAAAGTATAAATTAAATTTAAGCATAAATGTTGTTGCTAATAAATGAGTTACGAAGCCTCATTTTGGCGAAATTAAAATGCTAATGAAGCTATTAGTCTTGTTGCTCTAAATCTGTATGAAAATGACTATGCTAGGTTTATAAGGAAGCAAACAGCTGGTTTAACGTCGAGACATTAGCTCCTTTGTGAATCTCAATTTACCTTAAATTAAATGTTGCCTTGTGACATTTAAAGGCTGTTCGAGAAAAAAGCAAGAAACAATTTGAAGTATACACAAGTATAAAAAGCAAATCAAGCTGTCGTTGCCAGATAAGTCAAGTAGAATCCAGTTTGGAAGGTTGCTGCTGAATGACACATTGTATATCGTTTTATAGGTGTAAATGTCATCATGATTTCATATTCTCGTTTCATATAAAGAGCTGTGTAAAAGTTTTTAGGATTTGAAAAAACAATGTCCTGAATTTCAAATGAACACACATAATATAATGAAAGCACTGGTTCTATCTTGCAGCTGTTATTGCATATTCTTTGACTAAATACATTTTACTTGCTTTACTCTTGGGTTTACAAAAAAAAAAAAATGCTTCTCATATTTAAATCAAAGATATAAATTAGAATAGACTATTTTAAAATGCCTCAATTTTGTCTGTGTCTATACTTCTATTTTGATACTAGTTTTATCTATTAGTATTTGCATCGGCCATTTATTATAAGGTATGTGAACAAAGGAAAGATACCTCAATTTCAAGTTATTTTATAACCAATGTTAGTTTCAATCATCTGAACTCAAACAGTAATCTGCACCTCATCATTTGTGTATTCTACACCAGGGGTGCCATTTACGTTGATCGCGATCGTACAAGTCGATCTCTGATGCAGTGGCAGTCGATCTCTGAGGCAGTCGATACCAAAGCAAAGTTTATTGATGGGGCTAAGATACAGTATATACACACGCCGAGCGAGTGTATCACACGGTATGCATATGGAGGTCCCCAAAAGAGCGAGTGAACCATGTTGTTTCTGTCCTTCTCTGAGCAGTTTGTTATTGACGCGACCAACGTCTCAAGCCCAGCGTTACCATGGAGCTTGTCTTAATATAATAACTATATTATCGTTAAAAAGATTCTCAAGTAAGGTGATAATAAGCTCAACCTTCTAATATTTAGTCTAGTTATTTTATTTTCAAAATTCATCCGTATGAATGGGTCTAGTCATGTCAATTAACAGATTTTCTCTCCCCTGCTTTATATTGCATGTTATACATGTTCTATATGTTTATTAAAAAAAGTAATATAAATCTACATTAGATCTTCAGGCTTTGCTGAACTAAAAGTAACTTGCACGCTGAAAAGTGTGGGACCCCTGTTCTACACTGATTGTTTCACAAGAATCTCAACAATCAACAATATTTGCACTTCAGTGTGACTGTGTGCGTCTGTATCCTCTTATTTGCTCCTGCTGTGATGAAGCTTACGCTGCGGTCAAGCAAAGCGGTACTTCACCCAACGCACCGTAGTTGTTTAAAGCCGACACGGTTCTGCATGCCCCCTGCCGTGTTGTACCAACTCACTACCTCTATCCACTGAATCCCAGATGGCCTCACTTGTCTCCCCTCTGCAGCTGCGTGCCGTGTCCCTACATACAAGGGTTAACATTAACAGTGTGTGGGCCAGACAGAAAGAGTTACCGTGGAAGGATGAATCAAGTGGTTTTTGTGATGTTCCGACAAGCATAGTTGTGGAGCGTGTATGCCCAAACTTCAGCCACCTCTCCACAAGGCACACTCATGCTGCTTCTGTGTGTCCCAGGGAGAAACTCGTCCTCATTCTAAATGTTTAAGTTGTAGCTACTTTAATTTTTTTTACTCTGGACATGGTGATGCAAAAGCCAAAAAGTGTATCAGGTCTAGACTTTTAGGCAGTCAAACTGGTTGATTTAGGTGTATTATTTATGACAAAATATAATCATGATTGTTTCCTCAAGATTTTTCATCAAATTGAGCTCCTTCGCTTATAGTGGGTGACAAAAAAAAGAAACTGACATGTTTAGTTCTGCTATAATATGAATTAGAAACAGATCTGTTCCTAGCAATTTCCTGCATTCTGGTGATTTTTTTTAGATTATTTTCCAAATGATAGAAATATAAACTATATTTACTATATACTATAGAGCATTTCACTGCCTATTTGCTGCATGATATGATTTAATTTTATTCTTCGTAAATAAAATCCACCACTTACCTCGTTACCCCCAGGCCTGAGTTTTGCTGCACAGACCTGGTCCTTCACATTTCCCTTTTTATCTCCTTCCCTGTGACGGAGAGCCTCTCAGGACTGCTAAACTTATTTTTATGTTAATTGTAATGGTGACTTTTCAAGAACGAGTTTGACTTTGCTGCGCGCGCGCTTCCATGTGTTGGCTGTGTTGCGGCAGTTTGCACTTCCATTAATTCCCTCTTTTGCATCTTTCTCTGTGAATATGAGGCCGAGCAACATCAAATAAAACAAATGTAGTATTTTGTTGCAGAACAAGAAAAGGCAATGTGGCGTCGTGTCCCCTGTGGCCCTGATCCGCTCGCGATCTGGTTTTCTAAGTCTGATTCGAAACCTAAACAAGCCCACTGCTCGTCACCTGCGCCCCATAGTAAGAGAAAATAGAAAAACCGACTGATACCTCAAAGAAGTCGGAGAAGTAACGCAGGGAGGATATAATAGTTAAGCATCTTGATCAATACGTAATCGTAGACTACACCACTGTATTTCACACTTACCCACATTCAGCTTGATCCACAGATCAGACACATGCAATTGTGTGAATGTTGTGAATAAAAAGTCAGGTCCCCATTCTTCATAAAACTGTTTTTGGCTTCTTTGCAGCTCATGCTGCTGCACGCATGGATGCTCAGCTTGTCTGAGCTACTCAAAATGGGCCATGAGCGAGCATAGGTTGGAGACCCCTGCACTATACGTACAAACGTTAATTGATGTTAAACCAACAACCCCTCAATATTAAAATAGTAATTTTACACACTTTGTAAATCTAACCCCCCATTTTTTTTTCAGAGCCTTAGAAAATGCTCAGTGTTGACAGCTCTTAGTCCTTTTTGTGTTACTGTGTTGTACTCATCTCACAGTGAGTTTAATGTTTGGCTTTGGCGTATATGAGTTGTGGCTCTTATTGGTCTTTGAATGGGAAAGCCAAACAACTGACTGAGTAATAGTGCTAATTGTGATGTAAGGAAAAGTATGTCTGGTTCTTGAAACTAATCTATCTTTTTTCCTCCTCTTCTTGTGTAGCTTGTGTTGCCGTGGCTCAGAGAGTGGTGACGGTGCAGAGTGGCCCACTGATTCGGACGGAGGGCTCCCATGTGACCATCTGGTGCAACGTGACGGGGTACAAAGAAGGCGTGGAGCAGGACTTTGAGTGGTCCATGTATCTGCCTTCGGTGGCAGACAGGGAGATCCGCATCGTGAGCACGGCGCAGCAGAACTACGCTTACGCCGTGTACTCCCAAAGGGTCAACAACAAGGAAATCTACGTGGAGCGTCTGACCCTTGACTCAGCCGTGCTCCATATCACCAAAGTGCAGGCCAAGGACCAGGGGCTGTTCGAGTGCTACACCCCTAACACGGATGGGCGCTACCTGGGCTCCTACAGTGCCCGCACAAACCTCACCAGTAAGTCTTCCCCCGTTATATAAGCACAAATGCCAAACACCGATTCAATCCCTCATGAATAAGAACGGAACAGAAATTGAGGCAGTGTGTTTAGAAATGGTACAAGTATATTAACCTAAAAGTAAGTATATTGTCCTAAAAGTAGTGGTATGGCTCTCATTGGAGCCCTACTATCCAACATTTATGTGCAACAACATTCATTCATTTCATATATATATATATATTTTTTCACTCAGCCTGTTTAGTAGAGTAAATCTTGCTATCTACCGGTATATTTGGTCTGAGGGAGGATACACTTCACACTGGACTGAAGCCTAATGGTTGCAGTGACAACACTAAATGCATACACTGACACGCTTACATTCATTTCCATTGCAAGGAAATCCAATGAGAATCCATGGCATTAAATACATTTTAAACCTGCCCAAATTTCACGGTATGAGAGTCGAAACAGATGAACCAGTTTTCAGAACAAACATTGCTGCCTGATGAGCGTTAAGCACGCCAGCAGAGTATTATGATTTTCTCAAATGTACTACCATCTGAATATTTTAACGCAAAATCAAAATAGATGATCATAAATGTATTTCCATTTTCTCTTGAAACAACAATGTACAATGCATCATCTGATATTGAAACGCCAACCTACTATTCTCCACTTGACATCAGTGTGCAGTTTGAGCATATGAAAGCCAGTGCATAGTAAGTGAGCAGTAAAAAAAACATCATCTGTTCCATACATTAGTCCATATTGATATGAAGCTGGTATTTGTGTCACATGCGTCAGTCGAGTTAAGTCATCACTGTCAGCTCCGTTAAAAATACATACTCTTAAATGTTCTCCACAAACTCTGAACATCTGTCATCTTCAACTGAAATGAGGAACGTGAACATTCTGTCTTTCAATGTCAAAACGCACCTGTTCCAAGCCTGGAAATGATGCCTAAAACTGCCCGCACGCATGACTTTTCCCAAATTTCTGCAGAGATGTTTCTGTGGCACGCTCCATGTGTTGGGGGAATTTCGAGCACTTATTTAGACCAAGGCTGGACAGCTACTGAGCAGTACACAGCTGCCGTAGTTGGGGATTTCATGCCATTCATAACTGCGTGCCTTCATGACTGGAGCGCTTGACCTTCCTCTTGAGGTCAAAGTGCAAACCAACTCCAAACTGGCTTCTATAGGCCACATTTAGCTTCAAGGCCAACTGTCATATTATAATGAACAATGCAATATGTGGCAATGAGGCAAATTCTAAATTTGATTTGTATAATTTTAGTAATAATTCTAATTTCTAAATAATCATCATAAAATGTTGCATTGCTGTTTCTGCCATGATCTCAGTTATGAAACATTGGCACCACTTGGACATCGTTTGGTTACTTTCTAATCTAATTTAGATTTTGTCAATCTGTTTGATTGGAAAAAAATAGGATTATTTCCATCTCTGCCTTTTGGCTTGTTCCTCAAAATGTGCATAATTATTTTCCTGGTTATTTAATTCTTATGTTTTTATGACGCGCTGTAGCAACCCATCAGAGATTACGCTCCAGTGACGTACCTACTTATTTCACTACCTGGAAGAGGGACCAAAACAAACCCCGCACCAATAAAAAAATAATCCAGCAGCTCTTGGAGCAAATTATGATATTCACTAAACTCTGCTCACCTCTGAAGTATCTGCGGGACCCAGACCAGCCCCTGAGCCGATCGCCTCCGTTGCTGGAATTTGTAAAGACACCAAAGCCACTTTCTCCACCTGTTCTGCCATCGCACCAAGAGGACAGCAACCCTGGAAAACACAACAAATCCTCCACTCTGCATGTATGCTGGACTCCTCGGACGCGTCCAGGCGTCTGGCCTTCAAATGTACAGACGTCCAACTCGGGCGTTCGGCGCGATTTTGTACGCAGTGGTGTGAACGCACTATAAGGGTCCTGACCCACCAGTTGAAAAATTATGATCACTCATTTACATAGAGGAAAGTCTATCTATATGTAACTGACCTTTACCCTATTGTCCAAATGATTCAAATCGGAATGGCTCATGTAGTATAGTAGTAGTATGCGTGTACAGAAATCCGGCGTAACATTATTTATACCAGTGCCTTAGGGCAAACTGTTGAGAGCTGTGGGTAAATACATTAGGCATTAGCCTATTGGGCATGTTTTGGGTTATGAGAGGTGAAGTTAACGTGAAGACAGAGATTATCTTTGAACCTGTTTTGAAAGAGGGAAATTATCCGTCCAAGTTAAGACCTCAATGCATTGGAAGCAGAACAAGTATAGGCAACATGGCAAAACATTGTTTAGGTCAGTGCAAGTTGTTATAAAGTTATGCCTAGTTGATATGACTTATCACTTATTGTAACAGTAATGAAAAGACTAAGTTGTTTCAACATAATGTCTTTGTAGTTTGAGTTGAATGTGGGGCAGGGCTCTCAGGCAGGTTGCAGTACAATGGCACTTGTGATAACACTGAGTATTTATAGACGTGTTCATAAGACAGACTTCAGGGCATGAGGAGGGGCGGAGAAGAGCTGGTTATCTCAGCCTCCTTTCTGTATCTGCGACCTCTTAACCCAGTTTGAAAGGCCACGGGGTCACAGCAGGGTTGCTCCTCTCAGCGCGGCGTTATGGATTCCTCTGCCATCACTTGGCAGCTTCACACTTCTTTCGACCATTGTTGTCAAACATTCTCCCAGCCTCATTCACCCTCCCTGTCCCCCTGCACCCCTGCACCCCTCCTGTCCTTCAGACTGTCATTTCAATTATCAGACATGTTGTAGAGGAGGCAACAAGGACCAAGGCCGAGTCATGTAGTTCTTACCGAGGGAGCCGGTGTCAAGACTTTAGAAAAAGTGTAGTCTGGATAGTCATTTTTTCTATGTTACTTTTATTCAACCAATCAGTCGTAATATTATGAGTACCGAAGGAAAACTGAATAAAACATCATAAAACAGTGAAAAGGAGATAATGTTAAGAAAAAGTTTGGAGGAAAAATAATAAAAGAAGACGTTTTGAGTGTCTCGATAATGATATTAAAAATTATATTATGTGTTGCGATATTAGAGCTGGATATGTCCCTGGTTCAGTCCTGGTTTAGTCTTGCTTTAGTCCTGTTTTTGTTTTAGTCCTCGGTGAAGACCTGTGTTAGTCCGGGTTTTTTTCCCCTGGTTTAGTTCAGTTTTTGCCTTGCTTGTCAATTCAACAGAAAGGAGCATCTTTAAATGTAATAATTGAGTTTTAAGTACCTGACAAATGTGTATGCACTGTCAAACTGCCCACATAAGAAGAAATACACGTTATACTTTTTGTTGTCGTTCTCATTTTTTTACTTTAGGATATGACAAATTCAAACTGTTCAAAACGAATTTGCTACACTACCGGTTATCTTCCCCCCTTTTTTTCTTCTATATATTCCCCTTCTATATGCAAGTCTCCTTCAACATAACATGCCATACTAGCGAGTATATTGAAATATGCTTCTAAATGCATTGCACGCCGAGGCCAGTAAGCTCAAGAGGAGTGCCCTACATGTGCTCTGACTACTACGCTGGCATTGAGGTGGGGTTAATGTCAGGGTTACAAGGCCAGGTGGTAATTTGTGCCCCGACTGCTGCGTCCAAGCTTATCATAGACGTGCCCTTACTATAGTACCTCTCGCACAAAGCACACTTGAAGCCCGATCTCTAATGCCTCGGGAAGATAGCGTTCCTCACTTGCCGCAACCTGGAGAGTCGGCGGTCGATGCTGTGACGGTGTTGTATTGTTAGGGATGACAAGGAACTCGGGCGACACAGCTGTGCGACGCGCTCTTCCAAATGTGTGGGAAAACGATTCGCTCGCTTCTCTGTGGGAAATGCGACCTGCTCTTTTTTTAGGCTTGCAGGTGCGGCGCTTATACCCTCAACGATACCAAATTAATCAAATAAAATGTAGCTCTTTTTCAGCCGCCAAGTGCATTTTGCTTGAGGCGGCGAAGTAATGCTTTTCTGTGCATGAAAAGAATATTGAACCACAGTTTGAATTATGAATTTACTAATGGTGGGGTGATGTAAAAGAGGCGAGAGAATTCCTTGCACAATGCTTTTGGTAACCTTGTATAGATTTTATCGGGAGGGATGGTTACAGCAAAGGGTGGAAATGTGACTCACACTTAGCTACAGAAGTGCAGATCTATTATTGGATTCTGTGGAAATGGCAGGAGAGTGATACTATTACACCTCAGTCGCGTGTATGGAGCTCTTGAAATTGTACGCTGGTGTCAGAACACAGTATTATAGGAAAGCATGATTGACATCCTCATCATGGGAATACCTCAACACAAACTATTAGATTACAGTGACTAATGCGATCTTCTTCAAGGAATTCCATGAGTGTTCACATTCGATATTGTCGTTTGTATAAGAAGAAACTCCTAATTATGTCGACGTGGCGTTACAGTTTGCCCACACTTTTTCCTTAAAGTTTTTACTTTTACAAAAAAAAAAGATCAAAAGTTAAAAAGAGGCAGTCTGCATTTATTAGAAAAAATCCTGGTGTATCACAATCATAAATCAAGAAATTGATATTCATCTCAACTCAACCTTTTGCAAATAAAACTACTGCGGTGTATTTCATTCTCCTTAGATTATTTAGGCAATGAACAGAGTGAACCTTTAACTCCACAACATGAGATTCAATAGAGAATGTAGTAACAAGCTCAAAATATGTGAACCTCATTAACCACATAAATCTTCCTGTTTTCTTCAGCACTCATTTGTCACTATCCTCAGAACCAGCAGTTATGCAAATACTTGTAGTTGCTCAAAGGCTAAAAGTAAGCTGCAAGATTAATCGAAACGTTTTCAAAATCCCAATTTGAATGGACGCAATCGGCAAATGGCAAAGTCTACAATTTTCAAGTACCGTAATTTCCACCACAAAATATCCAGTATTATTTTGCGTAAAAGCTGCTCCCTGTAGTTTTGATCTGTACAAACATGTTCTGAAATACATCATTTGTCAGTTCATATTTCAGTCTTTTTTTCAATTATACTGGTTTTACTGGTATTTACTGTCAGAAAAATCGCAATTGGATATGTTTTCCAAATTGTTCTGCTCTAGCCAAAAGCACCTGCCTGTACCCTTTCTGCTATAATGAACAGAAGGGTCTGACTAAACCCCGTCTGTTGTATTCGGTGTACACTTTTGTTTACACCCGTATATGATTGTGTGGCTCCCACTACTCCTCAGATTGCAGAGGAAAAGGACAGCAGATTGACATGGCCAAGGCGTTGTCCTTAGCCACGCACCAGCCTGTGTGTAGCATGTCCAACTGCTAACAGAACAGCAAGCCATCGCAAGATGGCCTACAGAGGACTTTTATACACCGCCACTCCTTAGCCACACGTCACACTGCTGGCAAATAGTTAGATTATAGTGCAGCGTTTGGCAGGAGTCATGTGCTCCCAGTCTGTAGTAATGTTGTAATAGAAGCAGGGAAGTAGGGGCTTGGTAAATCTTTTATAGCGACATTTTATGCTATATTGTTATGTTGCAGCAGTACACATCATCTGTGAAGGAATTGAGCTTTTTGAAATGGAGGGAGAAGATGGGAATATGTTACTGTAATTTGAGACGAAATGCTATATAATAATGGATTGATCTATAAAACCAAAGAAACTTTGCTGCCATTCTGTGCCTAAGACCCACTATTCGCCGTGTGAATGTGTCTTACCCAAGACACAACAAAAGTAATGATGACGTAATGTTACATTTAGTTACCGTTACACTTTTGACTAGGTTTGCCAAAAGTATCAATATTCATACTAATTTATACTAAAACTAGTATCAAACCTACATACTCAAGTATCAATATTAAAATAAATAGTTTTAGAATGATCTTGAGCCTTATCTGAAGACCACATGGTAACATCAAGAAAGTACTATTTGTTGTCTGAACCGTAATTGTAGTATCATAATCAGTATTGCATATTGAGCCTTTTCCTTAATATTAGGGATGGGATCTTGTTATCCAATATCGGTGATATTGGTTTTCCCACATATCGGTATCGGTCCAATATTGGAAATTTGGAAGAAACCTTACATGCATTATTATGGGCCTCTGGGCCACACCACATATCGCAAACCACGGTGCTGAGCACGCAAAGTTACCGCAAAGAAATTGTTTAACCGCGACAGCCATAGTTTAGAGTTTTTAAACTACTTGTGCCAGTCCAAAGCCTGTAGAAAGTGGCATCTTTATAAAAAAAAGTGAGCTTTTCAATGTAAAGTTCTCATTAAGTTTTGTTTTCACCCTCTGCCTACGTCACTAGTGAAGTATCTATTGAGCCCAGAGCCTTGTCTCCTGAAGTAGATGAGATGTGCAAAGAAAATGGCAGGCCAGACCAAGTGATGAAATCGAAGTTTAAAAATAGAGTTTTGGTAATTTTGACACTAGTTTTGACCAGTGTAATCGGCAAACCATTAGATTTTGCTTCAGAGCAGATGTTAATGCCTTGCTGGAATGTTCCACAGTATGGCATTATACTTACACGAGACAAATTGGTAACGCTACTCGGTCAATGACAGGTCAGGGGTCATATTGATAAAGGGTGCTTACGAACAAAATGGGGTCTAAAAGTACCGTATGTGATTTGCCACGTTACATTTGGGATTTATAAAAAGACTACTTGACGAGGGATTGTGCGGTTGTGTTGCAAAATCTGCGCCCTGTGTACGGAGTTTTCAGAGAGGAAGGAGAGAGGAGCCAGTTTGAGGAAGTTTGTGGTTTAAATGCATTTAGATCTCTTTACTATTACTATTAGGAATTAGGAGGGTGTTTTGTATTCATGCTAATGTTTTGCCATTTTGAAAACGATGTGCACGGCAATGCACAAGGCGCTACTCATTTTGTTTTATTTAAGCAGAAGCTGGAGATGAAGTTTATGTAAAGCAATCGTCTAACAATCGTCTAGCCGAAGCGAAGCAAACTTCTGCATGCCGAAGAGCATACATTATGTGAAATAAAAGTAGTTTGAAACATATATGGTTTCAAGAGAATTAAGCCACCGTTAATCTCAGGTAAATATAGTCATGCATCTGGGCACTACTTTACTGTTTTGTTTAAATGTTTAATGACAGGGCAATTTAGTCCGAGTTTTCACTAAAGATCACGCGCCTGTGTCTCTGCTGCAGCGACCTCGGACCCCTCCCTCTTGGTGTCTGTATGTCCGCTCATTATCGGCTCATGTTTAGGTAAATCTCAATCATACCTCACATTGTATTGTCCTTACATGGGATAATGGAGGCGTGGAAGAGGCGTGACATGAGGTGGGATCATGTGCCGCAGGCGTGATCCGCGAGGAGGAAATAACCTGCTGGAGTGTGTACTAAAGGTTGTATAAATCACAATATATTTCTACGTACGCGAAGTTTGGGTTTTGTCCTCGCATAAACTTTTAGTCAGAGTTCTACGTACTGTTTAATAAATGAGACCCCAGATCTGTCAAGAGGCAAGCCTGTTCAAGAGAATTCATATTTTATTCTTCAATAAAATCACTTGTCGTTGAATAAGTACAAGCTAGACAAGATAGCCAGGTTAAAGTACTAACATGGATAGTGTACCCTTCTCCAGAAAAGTTACGTACCTTTAAAGATACCTTAAACACTGTCCTGACTTTGAACTGTTCTTTTTTCCAATTGAGTCAAAGGAATAAATAGGCAATGATTCTTTTAATCTGGCATAGCTGCATTAGAACAAGCGGGTTTATTGGATCGACGTGTGTGACCAACGAATGATGAGCTGTTCCTCTCGGCTGCGACGTGATTGGTTACAGGTCCCCACGGGCAATACCCACAATCCAACTGGCGCTATAGGGGGTGAGTTTTAAATAGTCTGAGCCTGATGTGACTCCCAGGGTTAATGCAGTTACTAGCCGCCATACAAGTACCAAATGCAATTAACCAGAGCAAATTGAGAAGGCAGAGAAAAGGAGTGAGGGGAAGAAAAGGACTAAGAATTTCAATTATGGCAAAAGTAAATAGTGGAAATTCTTTTTCCTCACAAACTGCAGGAAAACTTTCAAGTGGTAGTTTCTTTAGTAGTGTTATTTTTCAACATTCATTATTTTCTAAACAGCCCAGGTAGAATGGGTTATTTTGCATAGGCTTGCAGCAGACCGATTGCTTGCCAAGGACGGATAGTGTTTATCTATGGCGGCATGCTTCTCTGTCATAGGGCACACAGTGAAATACCATTCAAATAAGAAACAAAATGTTGCATATGTATTTGCGGTGCATAACTCGAACAAGTTTAGTCCTCATAAGATCATTCTAAATAATAAGCTATAGTTCAATATATGTGCACAATGGTAATGATGTTTTTATCTCTGTAAATTTCAAATATTGAGAAAACTATTACCGGTGTGTGTGTGTGTATATATAATGCAGATTATTAGATCATAGTGAAAGTGTATATTTAACTAATGGTTCTGTTCTTAAAAGGTCAGTACTAGGGCTGGGCCATATGGTGTGATTCAGTGTTTTCTGTTTCATGCAGCTCTATGATCAGTTCCCACTCTCTTCTCCTTCTGGTCAACCTGGTCAGAGAATAGACTTTAAAGCAGCTCTGCTTGTGTATAAATCTCTCCATGGCCTAGCACCAAAGTACATCTCGGACATGTTAGTGCCATACGAGCCACCTCGGACTCTGAGGACCTCAGGGACCGGCCTCCAGCTGGTGCCTAGAGTCAAGACCAAACATGGGGAATCTGCGTTCCAGTTCTTTGGGGCAAAGGTCTGGAATAGCCTTCCCGAGGTTGTGAGACAGGCCCCCACCCAGACTGTTTTGTTTAGCCGCGCCTATGACTGAAATACTTTAATCTGGTTTTTAATATTTTAAATACCATGTTAATGTGTTTTTATGTTTTTATTTATTTTATTGTGACTTACACTGTATTGTGTTTTTTTATGTGTTTTTAACATTGTAAAGCACATGAATTGCACTTTGTACGAATGGTGCTCAATAAATAAAATTTGAGTGAGTGAGAAGTTGGATTCATGAACTCTCAAAGCAAACAGATGATTTTATGGTAACGCTTCAAGATATTGTTCCTTAGTAAGATATTTACAAGTACTAGTGATTTGTTCATAAGCACTTACAAGGCTTTTATCACTTGATTATTGAAAACTGTGTAATAAGCAGCTTTTTATTGGTCTGCAACAACCATTTTGTGTGTGGTTTAATAACACGGTTTTTTGCCGATAGCGCCATCTACAAATACGAGTAAATAACGAGTTTTAAGTGCTTATAAACTTTTAATAACTTTTGCTCATTAATGCTTTATAAATAGTTTACTAAGGAAACCGTATTTTTACAGCATTATCAACGTTTTGTACCACTTAAAGGCAATATAAGTTTACTTGGAATGTGATAAAAATCTAAATTATGATCTGGCTTGAAGAAAATCATATGTTTTGGCATATCACCCTCCTCTAGTCAGTACATGCCTGTCAATTATGTTCTTTGTCTTTGTTGAATGTACGACTCTTCACAAAAAAAACATCTACACAGTATTGAGCTCATTTTCAACTTTCCAAAGCACATGCTATGACTTTTTAACCTGCTTGATTTAGAGACTCACTATGACAGACAGTTCACACTCTAATACATTCACTATGGGCAATTTAGATTCACCCGACGATGCCAGGTGTCAGGAATGACAAGTGTACCCCCCTACACTTTATGTAGTGTATAAATGAAGACTTGGCATTGGATATGACAAAAGGAATGGCCTTGTTTGTAGCTTGTTTTGATTGTATCATTTTTTAAAAAAACACTCCACAGCACTAATTAAGGTTACCAGTTGCATCAGCAGTACTAATATGTAAATGTGCGCATGTGGCGGTACATACAGAGTAGCACGAGTGGTAGTTCGTGCTGAGCGAGCGTGTGCGTATGTGTGTGTGATTTGTGTCTCTCCCTGCACTTACGTTTCGCGGAGAAGTGGGTGCTGCCAAGTCGCACTCTTCTACTTCACTTAATGAGATAGACCAAATCCGGAGATGTCATCTTGCATTCTATATTTTACACAGAGTGACACCCGGCCGCGCCCTGTAGCACCGCCGCTCCTTTCACATACGTCTCCATCAATCCTGGGACTCCGACGCAACCCTCCACCGGCCATGGAGGTCCAGGTATATGGATATGTCAATACGGCTGTGAGTCGGACTTCATTATAGGAGATTGGAGCACGGGGTATAAGATGGAAGAGATTTAATGAGAAAAGGCAGAGAAATATGGCGGCTGTTGTGGAACTGGTCAACTGTTTGAACAAAAGAAAAGTACAAAATGTGAAGGTTTGGAGTGGTTTGCATCTCCCCCCTCTGTAGGAGCTAAAAACATGTTGTGTAGGAAACAAGTTGACTCACAAGTGAAGCACGTTGTTGATATGTTTTACGCCAGATCAGTGGTATAAAGTAAAAAAGTACTAAAATAAAAGTACTGTACTTAAGGAATATTAGATGTGTACTTTACTTGGATACGTTTGTTTTTTTACCTCATTTTATTTGGAAGCAGATATCTGTATTTTTCTACTCCACTACATTTTTTTTAACTGGAAAGAAAAGCAAAACGTACTTTCTATATAGTTTAAGGGGAAGTGTTCAGTTGAGTCCTGGTTTTGAGCAAAATAAAAACAAAATTGAATATATATACATTTTGTTTAAATTTCTGTTGATTCAAAATCAGCACAATTCTTTTCTTCTTTCTTTTTTTAATTTCTTTTTTTTTATTTTTGTGGCCCGTAGGCTTTATTAACAGGAAAGTACAGAGTGAAATGGGGGATGAGAGAGGAGGGAGGACATGCAGTAAATTGTCCGAGTCGGGAATCGAACTCTGCTGCACTTGTAGCCTTGCATACGTGTGCTGTGCCTTAATCACTAAGCCACCGGGCAGCACTAAAATCAGCATGATTCTTTATCAAAATCACTACATTTGACTCTTTAATTGTTCTCGAGATCTGTGCAAAGTAGAGTTTTAATTAGGTACTTGAGTGGATTTTTTAATGTGATACTTTGATTTTTACTTCAGTATTCTTTGCTCCTGTAGCTGTACTTTATAAGTAAATTGTAAGTAAATTGAGTGCTTCTTTCATCATAGAGCCAGATAACCTCCCAGACACTACTCTCCTCATTTATCCTGGCATGGAGCCGACACAATGATTCAGTTGCCGCCTTGTGTTGTGTTTTAGCTCGATGATTAGCATACATTCTGACTATACTATTTGTAATAATAAATGAACTGTATTTTTCTTATTCTTCTTGTTCAGGGTAAATTCTTTTAGCATAAAACCATAGATCAAAGCATCTGTGTAACACTGAGCCAAAATGGTAGCCTTTTATTTCCCCATAAAAGGCGCAGAATCTCAATGAAGTATTTTGTCTCATTCCAAACCTGAATAAAACAGGGTTATATTATGTATGACAACATTAGTCTTTGTGAAAAAGAACCAGCCAAATCTGGATTAAGAGAATTTAAAGAGACAATGCAGATCAATGGACAGGGGAACTTGCATCTCTTTGTTGCTATTGATTTTGACTAGCGACCCATGTGCAGTTTATCTTTTTGTCCTTCTTTTCCTCCCTCCCTCCTCTACCTCTCCTCGCTGTATCTCTTTGGCCTCAGTGTCACCTCTCGGTTTCATTTAGAATTACATTTCCCGTGTCGTGTGTTGGTCTCTGTGGTAATGTGTGCGCAGGGCTTTAAGCTTCGGCCCAGGCAGCTCTCCAGATGGAGAGCGATTTCATCACTTGGTCTGGCCTGCCATTTTCTTTGCACATCTCATCTACTTCAGGAGACAAGGCTCTGGGCTCAATAGACACTTCCACTAGTGACGTAGGCACAGGGTGAAAACAAAACTTAATGAGGAACTTTACATTGAAAAGCTCACTTTTTTTTAATATAGATTTTCTACAGGATTTGGACTGGCACAAACCTTGCTTTTACTACTGCAATACTGGCTGAACACTGAACACTTGCTGGAAATGTATAGGTCTTGAAGGATCTTTTAAGAAATCAAAAGTTTTATGATTATTCTGTGCAGAAACATCCCAATTTAATGAGTATTCCCAATTACTGAGAACATGACCAATCAACAGTGACATCAAATTGTCTTTAATTCCCATTCTCTAACGCATAATGGAACTTTAGGATTGACAAAATAAAGTTAATGTCAAAAACAACCAGATTAAAAAAGTACTTTACATTTAGATCTATTTTTTGGACTCTAGATTAAGTTTTGCTTTTAAAATTTTCCCGATTATTATTTTTAATATAATTTTTTTCTTACCTGTTACCTGAATCGTCATGATTATAAATTAACCTAATAATCTTGACATCCCCGCTTGTCATTAAACGACTCAGAGCTGTATTCGGAAGGATTCATTCATATTTGAGTAATACTTATTCTCCTGTGGACAAGACGCCATTGTTCCGTCAGTTCAGGTCCTCACCGGTCCCTGTGTCACACCCACTGCCCTTTTACTTCTTTCCGCAATTTCATTTTCTTTAAACAGTGACACACGGATGCGGCGGCAAATTCCTCTGCTTGCTATCATGAACTGCAGCTCTTCAAAGGCGACGTAACGTGAAGCGGTTTTCAACACTTAAGTAAGAGCACTTATTTTTAAACTTTTAGATCAAAATAGCTATTTAAGATACCAAGAAGAAGATCCAAAATACAACATGATGATCCACACGCGTTGTATATTAGAACTATCTGAAGACAAAAGCACAATACGTCTATGGCAACTGTTCTAAAATTGGAATCAGATTTATTGCCACTGAACAGTGAACAATTCACTAACTTTCTTCGGCATTATACTAATAATAGTATAGAATTTGCAAAAATAAGATAAAATAAAAGATAAAATAAAATGAGGGTATGCAAAATAAAAATACATATACAACAAGATCAGAACAAAACTGGCAGTGCAAAACAGTATTAAAGTGAGGTATTATTCATCACTCTGAAACCCATGGATGGCAAAGAGTTTATAGTTATTTTTAATTTGTATTATGTTATTACATTGATCTTAAACTGAATTTATAGTACGCTAATTTAGAAACATTCTCAGATGTTTAAACTTTACCAGGCTCTGTCCAAACGTATTGCTTATATATGTAATACCTGGCACAACTTTACCAATATTCACATAGTGCGAGTTACGAGAGCACAGATGAGACAAATCTACCCAGAGTCGCACACCAGCAGGCTGTCATTCAGGAGAAATGTGGCGGCCATAATTGAGTCAGAGAGCGGCGACGTTTGTAGTGCTCCCTCTGGAACACATGTTTCAGCTGAACATCACTGAAGAGCCTTTAACAGCCCTCAGATCACGGCGACAGACAATACTGGGGCGGAATAGGACATGGAGCACCCTGAATAAAGCACCACTACAGAGGGAGGTGGAAGGGCAAATGTCCCACTGGATAACTGCTGCTGCCACTCCATGACACTTGTACTCTGCACTCACGCTTTTGGAGATTGGGAGTCAGAATTAAGAGGTTGAAGAAATCGGGATTCAAGTGAAGGAAAAAGTCATGATATATTTTTAGAGCGGCTCAAACTAAACTGTTAGTGTTGAGGATAAACTTTTGATTTGGATTTTAGGATGATGAAATGGAAGAGGTCATAATCTGGTTTACTTTGTGCCAGTCGCATGCAGAGGTGCATAGTACTCACCATACTTTTACTTCTACGTCATATTTAGTTTGAAGTTAAAGTACTCTTTCTTGAGCAAAAGTTTTGGCGCCTCTGCCCACTGAGTCTACAAGTAACAAAAGTTTAATTTTGATCAAATGAAATGATTTGAACATTTGTGTTTTTCATCATTCATTATTGTTTGTTCTTCCAATTACATTATCTTCAAATGATGGATCGGATGTTATGTCCAGACAGTTACTCTTATAATTGATCAACTTTTGCTATTCAACTATGAGCCATATTATCATGACCACGTACACTGAGTATTTGTGTTGAGACCATTTTTTTGTGATGAGTAAAGAATGTCCAGCTCTTGTGGGGTGTTGTTTGTCTGCAGTTGTAAGTTTCAATCAAAAGAAAAAACTAAATATATATATAGTGCACAGCTGTTTGATATGATCCCACTCACTGTTCAACGAGGATTTTTCTTGATTAGTAGGGAGAAAAAAACAAATAATCAGATTTCCCAAAATTCGGCCGTTTTTGTTATTACTTTGCTTTGCTGCGCTCGCTTTTGCACTTCTCAATAAGGTTTTCTATACAACAATTTTACATTTACGTAAACTATTTATCTACTCACACATTGTCGCTTAATGTACTTGTTGTGACATTCTGCATATGTGCCTATATGTTTATATTATTAGCTTTTACATAATGGGCTAAACACGAGCCAGTGCTGCTGTGGTTTGCCTTGATTAGCTTAGCAACCCTCGGGGGTCCTGCTCTGCCTCTTCCATGTGAGATTAACAGAACTCAGCCCGTTTTGAATATATTTGTGCATTAATATGGATGTGAATGAATGTGCTAATGACTGTTTCTGCCGCTAAAATGTGTGTGTGTTTGTGAAAGTGGGAGCGCACAAGCCTGCAGGACTAGCTGTCTTGATCCCGGACACTCATTTTGCTGTTACATTGTTTGATGTTGGCAGCTGCTTTGAAGCCTTATCTGAGCACAAAGAAGGACACAAGGTTCTTACCAGTGCGAGCATTTTATCTGATCGCCCTTGTTGACCTAAACACAAATAGGCATTGTGTGGATGCGAGGCTGCGATGGGTACCAGTCAGAACGTCACAATACAGACCACTTTGTTGTTTCTCCTACTGTAATTAAAAGTGTAACTACAGGGTTTGATTAGTGGCCATAATAATAATAATAATAATATTATTATTATTATTATTATTAATAATAATAATAATAATAATAATAATAATAATAATAATAATAATAATAATAATAATAATAATTATTAATACATTATTGTTATTGCTCATGTTCATTTTTACCCAATACATGTTTGAGGGTGGGTTCATGCATTTCAAGCTATGGCAATGGTCCTCTATCGCCATAGCAATTAAGCTTCAATTTAGAATATTATATTCTAAATTGAGGTTGTACTTGTGAAATTCCAACGTGTAAATTTACACTAGAACACCCTTCCAACTCGGAATTCCTACTTGGAAATTCACAAAAAACTAAAATAATACAAAATGATAGTTAGCACTTTTATTTTCCCTCTTAGTTCAGCAATAGTTCTCAAAAAGTTCTTCAAAAAGATGAAGAACTAAACTTTTAACTTTTCTGGAAGAGAGTTTGCCACCTGCTTTTTTCCATATAGATATTATTACTTTGTCTGGAATGTTCCACAATACACATTAAACTTGTCTGTCTTGCACTTATTCAATTACACTTAGTTTGATTAAAAAAATTAAACAGTATTTCAGAGCTCTTCACAGCTCAAACATTGAAATGGTTGCATCCATGGAGATGCATAGGTAAATGTGATAGTATGAAACACAGGCAAAGCAATAACATCTCCATAGAGACAAGCAAGTGGCGGACCCCCCACCAGAAAGGATGTAAAGTGTGGTACTGACAAAACGACATTGACAAAAAATAAATACCTTGTTTGTTTGGTTGTGGTTGTTTTTTTGTTTTTTTGTTTTGGCATTATTTTGATAACAATATTTAGACAATATTCATACAAAGCATCAGGAATCAGATTCAGAATCAGAAAAGGTTTATTTCCATTGTCAAAGAACAGAATTCACAAACATAGGAACTTGTTTCAGCGTTAAGGTGCAACATAAAACACTGAGCAATAATAAAAACAACACATATATCAAAAAGGGCATGCATTAAGAAACAATTTAAAATTACTATAGTATAAATGAAAATAAAAATAGGCTTACTA
Source organism: Chaenogobius annularis (assembly GCA_015082035.1). Taxonomy (NCBI): domain Eukaryota; kingdom Metazoa; phylum Chordata; class Actinopteri; order Gobiiformes; family Gobiidae; genus Chaenogobius; species Chaenogobius annularis. Next base: position 85,286 of record BJKM01001095.1, read on the forward strand.
TGTACACAAGAATTTACAGTTACATTTACAGTTGTAGTGCAGAAAGTGATCGATTAAATTGTAGTTAAAGTGACAGCTGTTTAAGAAGAATGTTCTATAATGTGGATGCAAATGTCTTGGTGGAGGTTAACGTATCGCACAAAACGAGTATGGACTATAAAACTAGATGTTTCTGTTCATTTTATTTTTAATCAGCTCTTTTTGTTGTCATTTAAATACAATTATAGACAATATACTTGATATATTAACATTGCATATCTCGAGAGCAACAATCTATTGCTCCCACTTCTAACTGCTCCTTTAAAGCTGGTGTACTGCATTTCCTAACCTCAAAAGGATGAAGTAGGTATTTAAATCCATCTAACTCTTCCCTCACTCTCACAAACACTTATTTCAGGCGAGGGCACAGCTTTAGAACATCTTTTTAACATGGCAAAATGAGTCTGGTGTGGACCACCCAAGAGCAACCAATCAGAGCACTGCTTTCAGCATTTACTTCCTGGTTGAAAAGAAATAACATGCGTTTTAATTACCTGCAAACAGCACGCAGTGGTCTCATTTAGTCACAAATGGCAGCGTTTACAATATCTTACGCTTTGAGGGAAAGCACAAAACTTACAAAAAAAAAGGTCAGGTACCTCGGTTTTAAGTTTGACACTTCAGAGTCCATTTTTAGGGCCACTGAATCCAGCCACATGAGGTCATTTAAGCTGGCTGTCGTCCAAGAGAAACCAAGAAGGTTTAGTCATGAGCGACATTGGGCTAACAATGATTTAACATTTGCGACTCAACTGAGAGGCAGGTGAATTTCTATGATGAGCAAAGAGCGTAGCATCAATTCAATACTACGCCTCCTTGTTGCTCTCCCTACTGTGTTTTACTGAAAGATTAAGAAACTCAACACCTCCATTGCTCCCAGCTCATTAACACGTACTTCCCGGTGTGATTATTTGTAATGTGAAACAGAGGTTTAGTTAAAGTGTCTTTAATAGATTACAATTTGGGCTGCAGAGTGTGAGCCTCAGGCTGTGTACTTATTAATGGGGGGAGTAAAATGCTGGGGAAGACTGATTCTGTTGAAGCAGGAGCAGCAGCAGCAGCAGCAGCAGCAGCAGCAGCAGCACAGAGGCAGGAAGAGTTAATGGGCCCGAAGCTTTGACTCAAGGACAAGGGATTGTTTGTGTGCTCAGACTGACAAATACCTCAAACCACTCGCAAGGACGCATCGCGCTAGAGGTGTGCAGAGGAAATACAAAGAAGGCCAAATAAATATCACGATTGTGTTGTTATTTTGCTCAACAGATGTCACATGAGCATATGAGTGACAATGAACAGGCTGTAGTTCATTCAAGGTCTCACAACATCAGGACACCAAGTGAATTTTAAACTGGGTGTGTTGTGAAACATAGTTGGTCCTGTGGCTCAAACATATTTCATGAATCACTCTACTCTGGAGTTAGTTGGTTCTTGACGACACCAAGAAAATGTTTTAGGATGCTATTATTAGTGGTTGGAACTGGAGAATTCCGTTTGTGTCTTTGAGATCTGTCTAGAGACTAGCTCCATCTGTTTCAATCTCCAGATTTTCATTTGTCTTCTGTTTCCAGTTTGACTAGTTTGGGAGTAAATTCTCTCTTGAACTTTAAACTTCACATGGATCGACACTGTGATCTAGATAAGATTACTTAAATATATCATTTAAAACGTGGTGTCATAATTTTCACTTTACTAAATATTTTCAAACTACCAAAGACTTGTAAGTCTTACGTTTGAGCTTTAATTACTGCCAAGCGCATATTGAATATACAGTAAATGAATATACACGGCGGTGCCATTTTATAAGGAAACTATAAGGTCGGAGCCCAGATGTGATGTTGCTATGATTTCATAAAGTTTTATTATTAGGTTTTCAAACTGCTCTGGCGTCTCTATTTGTGGATATTTTAGCTTTTATAACTTATGACTTGTCTTATTGATTTTACCAAACCAGGGTGTCAACAGAAAATATTCCAATCAGGATCTAACATCTGCTCTATAATTTGGAAGATGGCTTCAGTGGCCCTCAAATCTTTGGGAATAACTACTAGAAACCTGCAATTAATTGGGTTTTGGATCAAGAAGGCTCCAAAAGAAAAATTACTACAAAAAAGTGAATAGTTTGTATCAATGGTGCCAATATATGTGGAGAGTAAACTTTTTTTAATTTGCTAGCTTGAAAAATAGCTTTTCCAGCCACCATGGAATGTTCCACAGTATGGCATTAAACTTATCCATCTCGCATGTATTCAATCACCGGTGTTTTTATTGCTTAAAAAAAACACACAACACTCCTACAATGAGCGGGATCACCTCTCCACAGACCTGACATGTAACTTGGTCAATTGGTGTCCCCAGCTTGTCTCCATGGAGATAGATTAGTTTAATGCCCAACTGTGGAACATTTCAGGCAAAGCTCTGAAATCTTCATTGAGACAAGCAGCAAGCAAAAGTTAAAGCCCATGTGACAGGTTCTCATGTTTTTGTAATTATGATTTGTGCAGACAATTTCACAAGTAAAGTAGTGCCGAGTTCTAAAACGGAAAACCTCCAACTGTGTCCTCAAAAAGCACCATTCCATCAACTATGCGGAGAACATTTGCACACAACTTAGACCTTTTTATGACAGTTTAATCACTCACCTGTTTTCAGGTGTAATTGTTTGCCAAATCATAACTATTGTATGATTTTAAATGGATGTTAGCCCTTGTTTACGATCTGGTTGCTAAGTAACACTTGTGGAATTGCCTCCACCTACTCTGTCATATTTACTGGCCATGTCAAACCAGGAAGTGACATTACAAACGTCACAAAAATTGATGAATTGGAGAAAAACAGACAAAATGTTTGGTAAAATCTTAAATATAATCATATTCCCTTGTGTAGAAAAGTGTAGTCTGGAATTTAATAATAAACGAAACATATTTTTGATCATTATTTTACTCTTTGTTCATCGTAAACCACAATATTGATCCAGCAGCCTATAGTCATGAAAACATGTTGACGTCTATTCTGACATTTGATTTGAAATCCATATTGAGCGGCCTGTTCCTTTTTCACCTGTGTTTGAGCTGTTTGAATGACAGACAGTGGACATATGCTCCCACCTGTGTCCTGGTGCCCTGCTGTCCACTGCGGGACATGCACACGGTGATAGATGGCTGTATGTGTTTCTAACAAAGGGGGAGGTGCCGGCATATGCCTAATTCTCCACAATGTTGGCAGCACGGACCAGGCAGTTGCTCCCTCATCTGCTGCCCCGCTGGATGGGTGCCTGCTGAGCCCTGCCCGCTCGCCTCCCTTTAGACAGTTAGGCTTTTTTCTGCAGCTCAATGCTATTTCTCATGCTCACACAAACAGCTGCTGATACTTTGGCGTGTGGACAGCACCTTTGGCCAGGTTCCACTAGTAGAGTCGCCGCGCACTGCAATAATGAAGTGATACTCTAGATCTGTCGCCCAGTGTTTGTGCAAAACAAAGGCCAGATGAAGTCTGTTTAGCATCGTAGGCCAAGGTATGGAGAATGAATAAGGCAAGGCAAGTTTATTTGTAGAGCACCATTTTGTACACAAAGTAATTCAAAGTGCTTTACATTACAGGAAAAGGTGCATTCAAACCACAATAAACACAAATAAAAACATAAATAATTACTGAAAGAGAAGCTTGCAGGTAAAATCCTTTCAGTCATACTGTATACACAGCTCAACAGAAAAGACCAAGTACCAGATTGCTTAGCTACCAACTGATATATTTATATTTATTTTTATTTTAATTTTGGTTGCAAATATAGTGTTTGCTTCACACAATGGATTCTTGTGATGAAAATGTTGTACATTTGAATATTTATAAATGACTGTACTTAACACTGAGAAACAGCACCGATATAAAACGGTAGTGCAGAAGAAATATTGATTATACATTTCTTAAACTGTAAGAAAGTGCAATAACAACCCACATTGGTCTAAATCTACACTCAGAACAAAAAATCTCCTCCACTTTAAGGTTAAAGGAGGTCTGCTTCGCACTCCGTTTAAAAAGCACTGATCTGTTTTGGAGCTTTCTGTGGGCACACAAACAGACGTTGTCAGATGGCGGGTGCTATAACCGCCTCTATCCTCGGGGAAGCCTTTAATTGGTCACAGTGCTTTGCCATCTGGGGCCAGAGCTGCAGACCCGGGGATTGGATGAAGGTGAGATAGAGGGAGACGGTCGAAGTTCCTGTAAGCGCTTCACCGAGAGCCATAAAACAACCGCATAGAAAAGAAGACAGCAAATACAGCACTGGGATGGGCCTTATTGGTTTTAATACTTACCCCTCCGGTTACGTCGGGAGTCATAATATACTTGATAAATATGGTTTATAGTAAGGGAATGGTCGGGCCCGTAGGTGCGCTGGTTTTATTGCATCTTTGTGTACATGCGAGGCTTTAGTGAGAGAGAAAGTGTGTGCATGTCCAAGTGGGCTGAAACCACTCTAGGGTCTGTGTTTGTGCTGAGTTTGGCAGACGGAGCGAGATGGTGCGCCCGTGTTAACAACCTCCAGGACAGGAACAAAAGATAAACAGACACCGCGAGAAGCCCGCGGCGTCCTGTGTGCTCCCCTGCTTTTGGAAGAGCTGAGCTACAGTGCCAAAGTCCAAAGAAAGCTGTAAATACGGAAATGTGTATCAATGTAGAGACAAAATACACCAAATTGCAATGAGAAAGTGGTCATTGTATTGCATTGGTAGTATTGGTTCGACTAGTTTTGATACAAAGGAAATAGGCGAATGGGAGAAAAGCAACACAACTCTGTATTTTTAAATAAATCTATTTCAGTTTTGTATCATAGAATCGCCTCTTTGGCGAACTGCATTCTCTACTCACTGGATTAGTCTTACCTATTAAAGACCTGTTTGTGTGCTGTTTTTGGCACATGTACTTTTCCAGCTTTGTTTCTTCGTCTTATGCCAAGTTTCCAACCTGCGTTTCTCTCGCTAAATGATTGAAAATACTGGCAAGCCTTAGATTGCAAAATTAGGACCGCCACAATTTTTTATTCCAAGCTGCATACTGCATACATATGTGTAGACTCATCATTGGCGCATCAAGGTCAAGGGAAGCCTGGTTTTCTCAAGCTCGGAAAGATAAAAAGTGCATTGTCGTTTGGATTTTCAATAGTATAGAATAACTTTTACGCTTTTAATACTGTCTTCTAAAAGCAATTTGTGGAAGGGAATGTGTTTACCCTGTTGATTCTTCAGCTTCAATAATGATGTGTGGAATTTCAATTGGTATTTTGACCCGATGTTATTGAAGGGTCACCACCTTTTTAAGTCACCAAGACCCAGTTAAGTCCAAGTCTGAATCTACTATATCACTGCAAAAGACTCCAACAGAAAATCCCATTGATGGAAATATGGAAGTGAAGAAAAAAATGGGACTTTAGACCATCAGTGAAGTTGTGGTCCCATGCAACAAGAATAGATAGGCCCACTTCCATGATGTACCTTCTTTGCCATGTATGTGATACCAGATCTTGGGAAGTCAACAGGACTGATTGCAGCTAGTTCCTAAGGACGACAGATTTAGTTCAGCTACACAGTACACCATTGTTTCCCTACTAGATAACATTTATATTTATTTCACAATCCTAGAGACCTTCACCTCAATCTATAGACCCTTCCAGGAGTGATGTGTTTAGAACAGCTGCGCACACATCCTGGAACTGACATAAACTTTCCCTGTTGTTTGTAGACAGCACAGACATATGTTTGTTGTTTATATGTTCATTCCTTTTTGCCAGAAAGATCTTGAATTCTGATTTCTTCTCAAACTTATACTTTCTAAAGTTTTCTTTATTACTGTGGTATTTGTGTGGCCCACCATGTTTTTGATGCATTATTGTCCGACAAAAAGTTGGGTTGGGCAATTAATCAAAAGATCGACACATCGAGATTTTAAATTTAGTTTATGCTCATGAAATCATTACTAAAATCGAATCGAAAATTGAGATCGATCAATTTGAAATAGAAAAATAGCGCTAATCTTCAACAGTGACAGTCCACACAAAAGTAAACAGTGCTGCACGTGGTAACTTGTGGAATGGTACCAGCGAATGGATTGCGGGCGTTTTGTTTGCAAAATCTGGAAAGGAATTGAATAGTTTCTGTTTTAAAAGTTCATAAATGTGGATTAAGAATGTGTGTGTTTTCAAAATGTTGGTTAATGTTTAACCCATTCAAATGTTTAAGCTTGAACATGATCTCTATTTTCAGTGCTTTAACATCAAGACAAGCCTTCATGTTTAGCCCATATAGTAATGAGATAACCATGCTTACTAATAATAATTTAGCCTGTGGCCACAATGTTAAATCGCTGACGGTTGCGTGCATCCGCTGTTTATGTAAATGCTCAGTGTTTAGTGCAGGTTGGACTGTGTGGACGGCGAGAGGCAGAGGGGGGCAGAGGGGGGCAGAGGGGGAGTGCATGTGAGAGATACAGTAATTCATGTGTTTAGGCGTGATGAGTAAATCTTTGATGCTTTAAAGGATTTCGCTCAACGATAGCTTGGCTCTTCTCAAGCATTCTTAGGGAGATTTGTCTTTCAAACTCCCACCTCTCTCTCTCTCTCCTCTCCTCTCATTCCTTGCCTTTTAATCTCCGTCGTTCTCTCCATCTTCCCTGGCCTTTATTTCCTGGCCGGGCCTAAGTCTGTCATATGCGCTGCAATGTTAGTCTCAGTTAGTGTTAAATCCATCTACGCTGCCTTTGTGTAAACAGCGTCTCATGTATGAAAGCTACAGCTCAAGACGGATGCTCTCCTTATCACAGCATTCAGCCTTTTAAAACTGCGTCAGTTTTCAACAAAGTACTTTTTCCTGTTCTTTCTTCTCCCACGTTTTGCTTTTGTTGTATCCTCCTCTCCTCAGCCGCCGGACACTAGCTTTTATTAAAAATTATGAAAGTTGCTAGCTGAAGGGAAACGTTTCGGGTACGGTATATTGAGGTTATTCTGCTACCAAAGCAGCTTTAGAAGGTGATATCAACTTTGGCATTAAGCCCATTAAAAAATGCAGACTTCACTTTTAACAGTTATCCATTCCTTGTCCGCACTTTAAACCGATCTAGTTTATAAAAAGTTATGCAATGAAATTGTAGTTTTTCCACCAATATTGATTTGTGTGCTTGCTCTTTGTCCAAACCTTTTAGTCGATATTTTATCCATCTTCTATGTTTACCAAAACGGCATGTCCTCATTTGACATTCTCGCCTTTCCCTTTTGTCTCCGACGCATTTGTCGGTTAACAATATTTATGGACTGTCTATTAAAATGATGCTCCTCTGTCTGCTGTCCCTTGAAGCAATGTTTCACTTCCGCTTGGAGAATTGTTGAATAATGTTGCTAGAATTGTTTATAATACATGCTTAATGACTTTACAAAACACGCTGTATCATTAAAGATAGATTTAATAGTTGTTTTGAAATACTGAGTGAGAAAAGATTTATATCAAAGCAAATATTTGCAAAAGATGGATTGAAACAGATGTTTAAAGGAGATTGATTTTCATTTGATTTTTTAAATAATTTTTTTTAGAGAAGTTGTAGAAAGTGTAAATTGAACCATGCAGTCCTTAAGATGCGCGCATATATATATATATATATATATATATATATATATATATATATATATATATATATATATATATATATATATATATATATATATATATGTGTGTGTTCTTAAAACATATTTTTAACACAATTTCAACTTGTCCTGCTTCACCATTTAATGTGGGTCCGATCATACTTTTCAAAGTTTTGGGTGAAATTAGAATATCAATTTTATATTATTTTAAACGAAGAAAGTTTTGTGCAAAAATATTTCATCTGGAATAAATCCATATTAATTTTTGTCAATAGCGCCCACATCCCTCCTCTAATAGCAATGGATATATACATGCTTATCAAATTATTTAAAGCACACAACCTCCAGCTTCCTCCTCTGCATTTTTAGTTTATCTTATGCATGACCTGGTACAAATTGTTGCCAAATCATCAACAATATTGCCTCTAATATATTATTCTTCTGTCATCTATTCATCTTTATTATTGTCCTGCAGACCTACACAAAACGTAATATCTATTTTTACATTTGGACTGAACCCAGTTTTCGGGGCTCGCTGCACAGCTCTGTGGTGCGCCTTTTACACTTCAGCTGTTTTGTTGTCATCAAAGGGTGCAAGCCAATATTCCCAGTAAACATGTTGACACAAACTCTCCCCTCATGTGCCTTAGAAACCCAGCCAAAGGCGAGATAAAATTAGACAAAGAGGAAACTGCAGCTAAAACGGTGTTACTAGCTTATCACAGCTAATTGCAATATAGTGATTCTGGGTTGTCTCTTTTTATACGGATGTCACAGAGTTATTTGCAACACCTCTTCACATTTTACAACAAAGCGTCTGGGGATGAGTCAGTGTGGTAATACTGCTTTTTACTCCACTGTTGAAGCTGACACCGTCACAAAGGCATCAATCAAATTACAATGAATTTGAATGGTAATTACATATGGCATTTTTATGGAATGCAGAAATACTCACATCATCATTGTCAGTGATGTCTCAGTGTTGTTTTGAATATTACCACAATGTGTTTTTGTGATTTATGGAGCTGGCAGAGATGCAGATAATGAGTTTGTGCTGTTTGGAGGTTCAAAGTTGAACTGGTGAACTATTGATTCACAGTGGAAAAGTGGTATATACAAACATTTCACAACTCATTTTTAAGACCACTTAAAGCCACTGATACTGTAACTCTAAAGCATGATAATTCCAGTAAATCCTTTGCTACTGCTTTTATTCAACCCTCTACAGTTCACATGTTGCCAAAACAAGTAAAAGTTCCCCACTTGTATCGCTACATAGATCAATAATTGTCTTCCATTAAGTTGTTCATTTGTCATTTGCTGAATGATAGGTCGATAGTACTTATTGTGGCAGGATTAAGTACATGCACTTAAACTAACATACATTGATGTCTTTATTGGGTTATTCGATAATTATGATTTGTAATGGTCACATCATACTCATAAGAACTGGATCTACTTGAAACAGTCTTAAGCCAATTGCACGCTAGAGGATTGGAAATTTGTCTACAATTTTAAGATGTCACACAAAGTTTGCAGACATGAAGACATTTCGTAACAATTATTTGTCTCACACTCGCCTGACGCACAGCCACACCTCTCACTCTTGCCAATTTCGGGATTGATTTGAGGAGAGCGCAAGTGTCATGGGAAGGAACGGGCTGTGCAATGAAAACAAACAGACAAGGACACGGGGCGCGAGTGTTTTGCCTTTCCATGCACTCTGATTTAGGGCGAAAATCAAATAAAAATAATGAACGTGTGTGGATTAAACCTGTTTGTAAAGGACAAAAGAGAGCGCAATATTCACTGGAGGTAAAGTAATGCCTCGCCGAACTCGTGGAGAAGCAAATCGGCTTAAAATTGGGCCAAGAATTCCTGTGCAGAAGCCTTTATCGATTGCTGTGGGATTAATTGTAAAGTCTACTCTGCCTTGAATGACAGTTCTGTAGTAAAACGGTTGCAGTTACCGCCATCAGTGTTGTACCAGCATGTGTCAGAGTGCAGCTGTCCCCTGGAGCTCTCCACATACAGTATATGGCCTTGTTTACGTGGTTTGTTGCACAGCTAATCACGAGACACTTCCTGCTTTCTCTTCCACCTTTGTCGATAATGAGCTCTAAAATCCATAGGGGGCTTCCTTTGTTATTCCCCTGTCTGCGTTCCTCTCCCTCTGACACACACAAAAAGCAGATGTTACAGTTTACGTCTTAAAATAAAATAAAATAAACACTGGTTATTGTACAGTCTTGCAGAGTTGACAGGGGCTTGATAAAACACGTCCGTCCGGCCATGTTTGGCGAGCATGATGAGGAGGATGTGACAATAGAAGCTGTGAAAAACAGCCAAGTGATAATTGGGTGCAGAAGTCTTCTTGTGTAATGAAAAGGAATCTCTCCAAATCAGTCAGTGTGCAATCTTCTCACACCACGTAATTGGCTAATCCTGGATTAAACCAGGTATAAACCTGGATAAAGAACTTTAAAAGGAAATTGTCTAATTCTGGACCATGATTGAAAGTAGATCCTGATTAGATATACCCAGATCCAAACCAGAACGACCATGACAGAGTACAATCTGGACTCAAGATATTCTCTGCATTTATTTGACTCATCTCTCAATGCCGCTGGAGAAACCTTTCAGGAACAGCAACCCATGTCCAGATCATGAACTGGGCATGATCAGGACCACCAAACACGTTTTGGGTTAACGGGGGAAACCAGATCACCCGGAGACAACCTACCTAGACACAGGGAGAAACAACTGTAAATCTAACTGCAACTCTTGTGTACATAGTAATGCCTATTTTTATTTTTTATTTTTTAGTCATTTTTAAATAGTTTCTTAATGCGTGCCCTTTTTGATTGAATATATGTTATTTTATTATTGCTCAGTGTTTTATGTTGCACCTTAAGGCCGAGACAAGTTCCTATGTTTGTGAATTTTGTTCATTGACAATGGCAATAAACTCATTCTGATTCTGATTCTGAAACGTGCAAACTCTACACTCAAAGGCCCAGGAGTTAAACCGGGGATTTTCTTGCTGACGTATCCAGGTCCAAATAAATCTGGGCAATATGGAGATAAACATTTAAGCATGATCTTATCCCTGTCACACTTTGCTAATTTTGAGAAACCATAATGTCGTGATACTCTGCTTCTGTTTAAAACTCAAACTCACAGACTCACTCTTCTTATTGGTTAGCCTTTGTAAGGTTCTGAGTGAGTGACTGGGGGATTTAACCAATCACAGAGAATTATGAAGTCTCTGGAGAAGCAGATGACATTTGCATTTATAATGTACTACCACTACGTACATGATTTGTGATAAGATTGAACATTGTGATTTTTTTGCATGTGAATTATTTGGCATATCACCCACCCCAAGAGCCAAACCAGGTGTCCAAGCTAGAACTAATCCAGGCTTTCATCTGAGTCCAAATAGATGTCTCCGGTCATACGGTTACTTTTGGGTTATCGCTACGGCCACGCCCCCTTTTGGGTGAGAACAAACAGTGTTAGCAGATAGGCGGGAGATACACATTTTTAAACGGTTATCGTTTTCCTTCAAAATACAACAAAATAGTGATACTGGCGACACAGCAGCCGTGGATGGAGAAGTTGGTGAACAATTTGTGTCTCCCGCCTATCTGTCGCCCAAAAAGTGGCGAGGAAAGTGACATATGACCGGAGACTTCTATACTATCCCCCAATTTACTAAAACAGTATTACAATGGGACAACATTAGAACAGCAAAAGGTCAGTAAATACCACCAGTGAAAGTCAACTGCGTTAGATTATGCATTTAAGATGTAAAAAAAGAGAAAAAAAGCCACCAAAATTATGAGTGCTGTCTCCTCAGGCTCGGTTCTTTTTCACGAAGGAAATCAGAAGGCTCCTTAAATCAAGTGGAGAGTCCTTTTCTGCTCTATCCTTGAGACCTTTGCATTATGGGACAGACACTTACCCTGCTCTACTCTTCTATTATCAAGAGGGACCACACAGACCCAGACTCCAAATCTCATAATGGCATCTGCAAGATCTCTCATATCCTCTCCCCACAGACCCCTTTTTTTTTTTTTTTTTTTTTTTTACAAGATGGCATGCAGTGTGCTAGGATAGGACGGAATAAAAAGCCTTCTGATCATATTGGATAGACGCCATATTTCTTTCCATTCAGACAAATAAGTTGTAATTTGTATTGGGTTCTTTAAGCAATGTACATACGAAGAGATTAGTGTTCATTGGAAATCCAGTAATTATTAACATTATTTAGCATACACAGAGTCAACGTGGATGGGAGCGGTTGTGCGCCTCTGCTTACAGCCTGATTACATCTCATCAAAAGCAGTAATTAAAATCTTCCCTCTTTTCATAGGGGCGATTGCACTGGCAGTACACAACATAAACACACAGGATTGAAGTATTTTATGAATCAATATGATGACTTTGATCTGGACATGTCGCGCGTTACACACTGGCGAACAAATCCTCACTACGTTTACATGACGACCATGGAAAACCGGAGAAGTGTGGAAGTGGAAGCCTAACGTCCATTTTAAACATATTTTTTTAAATTGCATGTGAACCCGGGAAGTATGATTGAGGTCCCTCGATTTTGAATCCCGGGCATCCCAGTAACACATCTGGAGAAGTTTTGGTTCCATTTCTAAATCATCTATTTGGATCTTTGACCTGCTGTCGACTGGGACAAGACTGGTCTGACAGGTTCTGGGGCAAAGATTTCGGTTGTTTTGAGCACCCTGAGTTCGCTGCATGTAAATGTAGTGACTTATTTTGTAATTGACAATGTTTCAAATTTTGTATTTAGTTTTATGGTTTGGTTAATAATAGCTTGTGCTAAGGAATATTAACACACTGTTGATTATTAGGCCAGAATTTAGTAACCACTGTAGTATAATGTATACTGTACTTCATAAGCAAACTCCAATATGTCACATAAAACTGTGTATATTTTCAATTAGAGCTGCACAACTTGGGAAAAATATTGAATTGTGATTTTTCTGACCATGATTGCGATTAGATTTAAGATTCTGAGAGAATTGACAAAAAATGGACTAAAATGTTTAAACTAAATAAAATGTGCTTATAAACTAACAAAGTAATGACAGAACCACATGTATTTCTGAACATGTTTGTACAAATCTAAACTACAGGATTAGCCGTTTTTATTCAAATATGTTAGATTATAAAAAACTTTAAAAAAACTTTATTACAGCGTGGCTACTGACTTAAAATACGCACCAACGCGTTTCGGCCCAGCGTGGCCCTCCTCGGTACAGACAGGTGTTACACGTTGGTGCGTGAGTCTTATGTAAGGTTAAAGTCAATAGCCATACTGTAATAAAGGCTTTTGAATTTTTCCTATACTATCAGAGGGCCTTTGATTTTGGGGAAATATTCTACATTTATTTTGCTGCACTTTTTACCCAAATAGACAGAACTGTTTTTCCGTACAACAAAGCACCCCTTTTCTCCAACTGAGCACCTGTTTTAATAATATTGTTTGGACGCCATGTACCCAATATGTTCTTAAGACTGTTGTGGATTTTCCATTGAAAACTTGAAGAATAAAAAGGAAAACTTGAGCAGAGTTTAGTTTACAAGTGCGCACAAGTAAAAACAAATCTGTCCCTCCCAGACAGATTTGAGACCCAAGTGAAGTCCAGAAACCAGTAAACACCAGTAAATGGGGACCTTTTGGCCTTGATAGATTAGGTTCTTAACAGATCAGACACAATTTTTATTTTAGCACCTCCTGTGATATGACAATGGGCAGCGGACATTGAGATAATGAAACGCAGGGGTTTCATAGGGATTGTTCAGCCCTATTTTGAATCAGACTTGCATGCCATAAACATCTCAGCGGCACAACACCTTGACAGGCATCAGAAGAGGATAATCACAACCAGCGTCCATAAGATCCCAACATCTCTTACAGCTGTATTGCATAACACGTCCATCTATGAGAAACTGACAAGTGCATCCACCTCGGCTCAGATTTGGATTCCAGCTTATCTGATCATGTGCATGTGTTGTATTATGGATGTGCCCCTGCTGCGCCTCCAGATCCCACACTACGGCACTTTGAGTCAGTTTTCTACCTGCTCCTTTCTTCCCTGTTCAAGAGCCTCCCTGATGTCTGTTTCATCTCCGACACCAGTCATTGCCGGACATCTTTTCTGACGCTACTACTGAGCTGTCGTCTTAATAGCACCGTTTCATGGGGAGGCTGATTAGAAGCATGGCAGAGTGAGATTTTTTTTATTTTTATTGTTATTATTAGAGAGAGAATTTTCCAGCATGTTTTGTTTGCAGAGCTTCACGTGTCATGGTTTGAAATTGCTGTTGTCCTTTATTAGCATGTCAGATTTGCACAGATATCGGTATCGGTCTGGCATTGAAAACTTGAAATTGAAAACTTTCGATAAAATCTTTTTTCTGCACTGGCCCGGTCTGTTTGTATCATTCCCAGTTTGTCCTCGGTGCATCGGATTTGTCTTTTTGAACAGAAAAATTGAAATGGAATCAGGCTAAATGATGTCAATATGTTTATCAAATTATTTTATACACCAGATAAATACATTTTGCTGTGATTGTTACGAAAGTGAAAAGTTCATGTGTGAACTTGACTCTTTATCTTACTTTGTGGGCCTTGCTGTGGGTTGTGAAGTCTTAATATCGGTATCTATAAATATCAGTTATCGGCCACAGCGAGAGAGACATCCATATCGGACCTTAACTAATGGATATTTTAAGTACAACTGACAAATAGTGCAAATAACCAATCATTCTGAATATGTCCCAAGGCCTGCGGTGATATGGTGATAAAACTCAAGTCGGTAACTACTGCCTCATGGTCATGCTCTGAATGAGTGACGGGTGGATTGAACCGACATTGAAGTGACACTCAGAAGAAGATGAGTCTACCTTTTTTAGAACATTTATCCGTTTCACACAATGACACTCATGCTTTTTTCAAAATGAATGTTTAATACATTACGTAAATCCATCCAGCACTTAGATGTAACTTTAAAAGCTTATGGCATTTAAGTTTGTATCCTAAATTCAATAAACTGTTATTGTAGCTGATGGTAATGTCAGTCTATGGCAGTTTCTATGGCAACAGAGAAGTCAGCCTAAAACTCTGAAATGTGTTCAAATTAATAGTAACTTGTTTTTTTTGTTTTCCTGGTATTACAGGCAAACCCGGTAACAATTCTTTATGTCTGATGTATAATTGTGTAAGAATAAATGTTGACACACAAATATCAATGTGGAGCAGGGCTGCAACAATGGATCAACTTATTGTGACTAGCTAACTATAAAAAATAATCAGTTAGAATTTAGAATGCATACACGCACACATGCGCGCGCACACAAATACACACACACACACAGATAGCACACACACACACATACACACAGACACACAGACACAGCCATACACTCACACAATCGCCCCGCTCTGAAGTTTCTAGACTATTGACCCTCTATTCCTCTAATGTCGTGTTGTCTGTCTGCTGCTGCTTTTGTTCTTGTTGTTGTTGATGTTACTGTTGTTACTGTTTTGTATTTGTAAATAAAGCAATAAAAAAGAAAAAAAAATCATCTGTAATAATTGATCATCGTAATCGTTACCTGGACTATACAACTTCTGTAACAAATATCAAAAGACCTTTTATAACAAAGATAGCAACATTAATACATCAAAATGTAAAAAAAGAATATTGATTTTCTGAATAATACACATTATTCATAAATATTTTCTATCTAGAAGCCTTCAGGCACCACATTTAAACCTTTATTTGGCTGATAATGTATTCAAAAAGTCTAAATATACAATCGTTTGTTCAACTAATCGGAACAACAATCGCTGTCTCGTCGACTACTAAAATAATCGTTAGTGACAGCCCTTGAGTGGAGCATGGAGCATTCTTTTTTAAGTTTAACCAGGGATTCTACAATAATGCACTGTGTGTGCTGACACATTTTTAGCAAATACAGCAATAGCTGCAGCAGTTTGAACTGCGGTTGCATGCCAGTTGAATAACATTCTCTCCCACATGGATCTCCTTTGATGAGAACACAATTAAGTTTAGAGCTTTGACCTAGACATCTACACCTCACAATTAAGCTTATTTCAAATTTATACAATACTTTCTTTGCTTTTTCTTCCAGTTGCTAACACAGCTTCAGGAACAACATGCTACATTTCTGTCCAGTACAGTAAAGACACATAGAATGACCCGTCATAATGTTGCAATGCTGTTTGTCTCTTTTTGGCACCGTCTGCAGCTATTGCCCCAATGTCCATTCTAATCAACCATATGTCTGGCACATATTGAGTGGATTGTAAGGTTACGCTCAGTGTTCTCCTAACGTCTGGTACAAATGTGGCATTTTAAAAGGATCTGTCAAAAAGACGGTGTTTCCAGATGTCAGGTTCTTGTACAACAGACAAAATAGCACATACTTTAATACTTCTTTAGCCTGTATTGTTAGGTTTTTGTTGCTAGATTGCATTTAGAATTGGCTTTAGTACAGTCTATAATCCTGAGAGATAAAAGAAAGTATGCAGTGTAATGTGGTGATATGTAATTTCAGATAGCGCCAGCGCTTGCGGCCATTATTCTGAAATTACTGAGAAGTTGACTGCGTAACGTGTAATGAGTCTGGGCACATGCTGCAGCTCTTTTGGCAGAGGCTTTAAAGGAGAGAGATTGTACGAGGCGGCCTAGTTGTCCTGCTCCTTTTTGTCGACATACAGTATCCCTGTTTTCCACTTCCTCCCACTTTGCCCTCCTCTTCTCTCTGAGTGTCCCAGTCGAACCTCTTCAACACCTGACTCACAAACAGCTCTCAGTGAGCAGAACAAAGACGTGGCGGATATGACTAGCCTCATAATGGATCATAAGTATTAAAGCACATCAGTGTTTTTACATCTATCTCGCCTGTTCGCTTCACGTGCTAATGGGTCATTCTGTCCTTAAACTTGAGGTTACAAGACGTGTGAAGTGTTGTCGAGGGGCGCCCACTTGCTCTGTTTCCCCCTCAGCACTATTCTCAATTTCACTGAGTAATTAACAATAATTAGCCTCCTGGCTTTGCCAAATGGCCATTTGTTTTGCAGAAACACATGGGCAAACACAGCCACTTAGGTCCATTATGCTCCAGAGCACTTGGATGCAACTGTACACCAGTCAAGAGTCAA
Source organism: Chaenogobius annularis (assembly GCA_015082035.1). Taxonomy (NCBI): domain Eukaryota; kingdom Metazoa; phylum Chordata; class Actinopteri; order Gobiiformes; family Gobiidae; genus Chaenogobius; species Chaenogobius annularis. The sequence goes on from BJKM01001095.1 coordinate 102,184, forward strand.
GCAGGTCTTTTTGGACAACAGTCAGAGTGGAGACAGATTTTAAATAAGCTACAAATGTTTTTCCCCCCTGTTTTACAGCTCTGTCCTTATTAGCATTATAATATTTCATAGATACTGCCTAAAATTTGGCCTACCGGAAATGTTGTGGCATGTTTTTGGTTTTTTGTTGGCAACAACCCAACTTAGCTTTATATTGGTGTACAAAGTCGTTTAAATACCTGGACATACAGTCCAGGCAGTCTTTTCGTTTCCAGATTGATGGTGTTGCCTGGCAACAGCCAAAAAGAATGAGCAAAAACCGACCTATGATAGGCTCAATCTTACGGAAACATCGATTTAAAAGTAAAAACCTCTCCATCCTTAATTTTTTAGCAACGATAGCATCAAGTAATCATAATAGACCGCATCCACATTTAAGATTCCCAAGAACATGAGTAAAGCATCATAAAATAGAAAAAAGCTTATTTAATTATATCCAATATGTCAGTCAGCGCCTACTGATCGTACCTGTCAAACGCCGTGGCTCAAAACAAATGAAAGATTTTTACTGTTGGCAGTTACTTGAGCCGAATCACAAGGGAACAATCCTCCGCAGATGCCACTGTAATCTGCAACCCGTCCCACAGAAGAAAAAAAAAAAAAAAGTTTCAAAATGTCTCTGCTTTTAAAACTTAAAAAAAACCCACCTACCAACACGGTTGGTGGGTTTGATGTTGCTCACTGCTTGCATAGGTCAGACAAGTTTGCATGTGTATTAGAGATTAGAATATTTCCATCATTTTCCTTCCATCTGGTATTACTCCTTACACACTACTTTGCCGGTGTAACTGGACTTAAAAGGGCAGCTCGAGAAGGCGACAAGCGTCAGTCACTTCACAGGGCCTGGGGAGGAGAGTTCTCGGATCAGGGATGGAGAAGATGAAAGCACAATTTGCAGCTGAGGTAGAGCGGTATGTTTTAAAAGATTCATTAAGGATTGATAGCTCATGTGTCACTCAAACAAGCAAGGTTTTTTTTCCTTCTGTGGCGCATCCCTGATCTCCACAGACTTATTAGTTCATCATGTGGACTAGATTAGAAAAATAGATGCACTACATAAACATTTTTATCTGTGGAATACCAGAAAAACGGGCCGTAACCACCTTTTCACCTTCAGCGAGGCGTTAATTTGCTTACCTGACTTGAATTTAATCATGTTATTGATCAGCGCGGATTTATAGCGGAGCCTATATAGCAAAAGGACCAATCGATTGTGGGTCTGTGTAGCGCTTTTAGTTTTTTTTCATGCATGCCCCTTTGTTATGGTGTGCAATAAATACAGATTGTAAAGTTATTAGCTGTTAGAAGTTCTACAGGCCTTTCATATTGTGCTGGCTGGTTTGTAATTCTGTTAGCAAGATATTTCAAAGCAAAGATTAGCTTTTGATTACATTTTCAAGAAAGGTCAGTAAAGAGGTTTTTAGAATAGGTTTTGTTGTGGGTCCAGAACACAATTTTTTAAAGATATTGTACATTTGGAGTACAAAAATGTAGTTGGTAAAAGTATAAATATAGACTGGACCGTCCAGAACAGTTAAAGTTGCGCCACTCATAATGGTCTCATATTCCATGTGGATTTGTTGAAATTGAAATGTATTTTTGGTGGATTAGCAGTGGTAAACTTGAAGAAGTAAAAGCACATTAAAAAGTGTAAGTATTGAAGTACCCATTGTATGTATATATTTTTGCTTGTTCAAAGCTTTTAGGAAGAATGTCACTATAAGTGTGCTGAAAAGTACTCTCTACTTTTCAGTCCAGTTCTGTTCAAAAATGTTGTGCAGCACAGTTTCCTGTTCTCAGATGCAGTGAAGTAAAAGTAAAGTATCCATTGTAAAAAATGACTTAAGTAAAGTACGTACAAATAGCTAAAAAATGTACGTAAGTATTGTACTTTTACTTTTGTACTTGTTACAGTTGGGACTGTAACTATCCACCACTGGAGGATATCACAGTCGATCCTATCTGCCACTTCCATTTGTTGGTAATGTAACCTATAGTATTTGGAATAGTTTGGTGCAGTTCGTACAATTTTTAGAAATTTGAAAACTTCATAGTAGAAAGAAGCGAATACATTTTTTTAAAAGACACAACAAATATGCATGACTGACCATTTATATTGACAAGCTAAGAAATTACTGACAAGCTTGTATTCAATTACTGTAATTTAGATGCAAAATGAGTGTAGTGTTTTGTTTACCATGATTTGTGCCCACAGCAGTTGGCATCATTTCCAGGGCAAGTGGGATAAATTAGTAAAACAAAGTTATCTGCTAATTCTCTAAGGGATGGCTTTTAATGTTTGTGTATGTGAAATCCGTTGTGGTGAGATCTAACGGCGCTTGAAGATATGCGTATACTTTTAACTGTAACATTGTTTCTGATGCGGCCCACATAGACATGCTAATTATGCATGTGATTAGCAACAGTAAACAAAGGCTAATCCTGCAGCAGGCTAGCGACATGTAATGTGTTTGTGGATCTCTGCTGCGAAATGCCATGTCAATCTGTTGTCAGTCCAGCACAGATTGGGGTCAGCCGGGCGAGGGCAGGATGTCTTATGTCTGTGCGCTCGGATTGGCTCCTTCCTCCCAGTTTGGAGGCTTTGAGTGATCTGATTGGCCCAAGGGAGCAGCAGATGAAGTCAATGTGTTATCTCTATTAGATGCTCTTGCTACTTTAACACTTTCAAGTCCCCATAGGTGTAGCAGAAGGAGGTGTGGTTGTTATAGTAACCATACGACTGTTCACATGTGATCCTGTGGGAGGGTTGCTATGGTGACACCAGGTTGTAGCGTAGGTGTGTTGTTGTGGTAACGGCGCGTCTATTTGCAACACTGTCATTCACACAGTGTTGAATCAGGAGCTTGGCAACTCTGGGTTCTTTAAGACGTATTATGCAATTGGATTTCATTAACCAATATGCATTTTAGTATTCTTTTCAACATTATCCTTTGAATTGTCTTGCTTTCGCATATCCTAATTTAACCCATTTCTTCAATTTAAAACAACCTATTGGCTGCAAATTCGTTAAACATTCAAATCTTTTGGGGCCGACCCACGAGTTGGGAATCATCGTCTTTGAGCTGCCGTGTTTTTAATTGTCCATTCAGGGACTGCTCTTATATTGTAAGATTATAATGACTTTATAATGAGTCACTCTCAGCATCTAAACTTTAACTCCGAAACAACAATTAATGCAGAGTAGTCTATGCAAAATGTTGTTAATTACTGCACCAGCTGAAGTGGTCTTTTTCTCGAACTACAAAATGATAGGCTTACTTCAGACACCAAAGACAGGTCAACCTGACCCTGACTTACAAATTGCCTCACAGTGGCTCAGATGGTTATGAATGATACTTGCAGCTCAATTTCCAGCCCTATAAAACTGCTGCTGGCATAGACATATGAGTGACAACTAAATGATAAACTTTGGGAGGAAAAAGGAGAAGTTGCCCCTGCAGCATTGAAGGATGGGTCAAATACAAAGGACAAAGTGTTTTCTCTTTGTTTGTAATTGAAGTAAGGAAATATAATAATAATAACTGAAACTTTTTCTACAATGGCAGACTCCTGGACGAATGAGGGATTACACCGACCTATAATCACATACAAAACGTGGCCAAATAAAGAAATAAAGAGTGAGGGTTTCCCAGGAGAGTTGTCTCCGGGTCGGTGACGACGGACACTTCAAACCCCCCAAAATACATATTTAACCATCACAGGGACTTGCAAAGACGTTTAATAAGGTCAAAATGTTCATTAGTTCTGCTTTTATGGTTATTATTCAACCCACTGAATTTTTGTGCACCTCCATTTTTGGTCTTTTATAAAAAATAAAAGCTAATAAAAGATCAATGTGAAAATATATGAATTAATCAAGCGAGTATGTAGTCCAAGCATTTATTTTTGCAGAATCCTTTATCTCACTCCCAGAATAGAACTGAATTCTACCACACCTTTGCTTCACAGCGCATTCATCCACACTGTTTATTCTCATGCTATGTGTTACATTTATCTCGATCCCCCTGATTGGACAATTCTCCCCCTGCCTCTTCTGCTTTTCCATTGTCACATCCTTTGATTTTCGAGTTAAACCCCGCTAACCAGATGTCAACTCTACCTCTCCCCGCCTCACATCTACCTTTTGTCTTTCTTCTCATCCCACACAGGCTTTGTTCCAGTTTGTTCCATTAGCTCCGTCTGCGCGCCATTTTCACGCGTGTGAGATTAGCATGACCAGAAAAACACATCAATACGCGCTTATACTATGCTTTGACTGAGGCTTCAGTTTTTGTACTTCTTCTTTGGAGGAATCACATTGACCTCCAAGATTCAGCTACAGAAATCTCTTAAGAACCTAAGTAGCCGAAACATTTGAACACAACACTCCACTAGCCTAAACCCGTACAAAGCCCCTTTCGGTATTTTCTAGCTTCTTGGTAAATCTCTCAGTCTTTTCCTCGCTATACAAGAATAGTTATTTTCCTCTCTTCGTTTTATCCCATTGTAGTCCTAATGCTTGAATGTTATCTCTTGTGAATCCAAATGTATTATTGTTGTGCTGCAGCAGTGGTACAGGTTGTACCAGTGATATGTCTGTGTACTCTTATGCTGCTCAGGGGTCTTTGGCAGTTCACGTGCAGTTCAGCATTCATCAGAGTCACTTTTGTTTTTGCTTTAGGCGCAGATGAGTTGGCCTGTCACGATATATATATATATACATTGATTTAACGTTCAATAAATGATAGCTGAAACAATCATTTTTGCGAAACAATATTTATCGTGCGTTACACTCTAGGCAATGTTTGGATATTTCTGGAAGTATTCGATCAAATTTGAGCTGTAACTGGTCGAATCATTTATTTCTCTGATTCATTACAGACCAACTACTTAAGTGATTCATTCTGCTATGTATTTAGTTATTGCAGCTCATGTTCAATGTTATGGTTCATTTCGAAAAGGGTTTACTGACATAATCCTGCTTTAGTGTTATTGTGTCAGTGGCATGGTTTAAAGTTGCATAGCGTATCGTAATATGTTCTGTACTGATATATCGCACTTCGAAAGGCCTGGTTTGGTAATAATAATTGAACAATGCGTTGTCCTCTGTAACAGTACGTATAAATTCTCATTTTACCCCTTTGCAGTTCGCTTAATACAAAATGCAAGAAATATTTGTTGATAGAATAGGTGATATGAGTAGTATTATTGTACTCTCCAGTTAACATTTGAAAAGTATTTACTAAACATGTTGTTTTTTGTGTTTTGGTTTGTTTTTCCAGATAAAAAGATTCACCACAACCTCCTGAGTGCTCAGATAGTCTTCAATGCGATTATCTAAAAGCCTACTAGAAATACATTTGTCTTGACCTTTTGTTATGGCTATTATTTATGGATGAAGTTTTAAGGCCCATCTATTGTCTCTATTTTTACTGTTTCTGGCACAATGCGTCCCTATCCGTCTAAAAATACCTCTTTTATCCTTCTATAGAGCTTTGAAAGTGTAGTACTGTAGCCATCGTGTTTTCTGAAATGGTCACACCTTGATGTCTACATTTCGATCTTGCACTTGTGTTTTTAATCTTCGCCGTTCTCCACCACCTGGTATCACATTCTGGGCCTGTTTGAGATGTAAATATAAAGTGAATTTGCTGTTTATGATTGTGTATGTTTAGTAGGCATGATCAAAGCGTACTGTGAGGTGTGCAAGGGATGGGAAAGATGCCAAGCTGTAAAAATGCAGTGAAATGTTTACCAAAATACAAATCGTATAGGGTGTAATCAGGGACAGAAGATGTAATGACGTGTGGGGGAGAGAGATAAAGGCGTTACTATGACGGCATGGGGCTGACATAAGAAAGGCACATGGAAGAGGAAACAGAGGCAGACACCGCCGTACAATAGCGTGGTTGTGGTGGCAGCTGTCATCAAGCTGCATGTTATTGTTTTCAATTCACAAAGTACATGCTTCACAATGACAATATAAAGATATGCAACATTTGAATATTGATGATATAATGTATTGTTTAAAAAAAAAAAAGAGGAAAAAAATAGAAATGCTATCAAAAGAGCTGATTAAGTGGAAAAAAAATAAGTTGTAAGCATTCTAATAAGGTATATATACCGTGATATTTCTGCACTTTTGCCGATCCCCTAGTTTTACAGACATTTCATTTGCTTTCTATTTTAAAAAAAACGATAATAAAACCACAACTAATACGTTTAAAGACACAATATCGTCTGAATATTGCTAATGGGAATATCGTTGATATTAATGCCTGTCAGTCTCGCGCCACTAATTCAATCATGGCAATAGCATTTGTGTAGCAATTAAGTATAAGTGTCTGTTTTCTAATATTATAATTTGTAGCATTCAACAAGTGTGTTTAATTTATCATTTGAAGGTGCCAGATTAACGTACTTGAGGAAAAATGCTAAGTCCCCAAGTGGTAATTAATCAATTTCTTCAAGTTCTTCACAGGTACAGGTTTTCCCTCAGAATCAACGCTTTGTGTACTATTGATTCATTCTGTAATGGGAGACTCCTGCCAACTTTACACAGGCTTTCAAATAGCTTTTTCAGCCTCTTACTTGCTCTACTTCCATCAGTAATGTTTGCTGAGTGTAGACCACCAGTGCAACAATGGAAACTGAGTGATTTGCTTCCTATTGTGTAACATTTGGCATAAGCTACCGCTCACACCTATTCATACCTCCACAAATACCCAATACATCCACATACACCTCCATTCTGATCTGTCATGACTCACTGTAGACCATTCAGACCTTGCATAATGGCTGACCACGTTAGATCTAGCGCACACAAGCTGGATTTTATTGCCGGGTCTGAAAAAGGGCAAAGACTACAGAAAACAGTAAATTGCATGTAAAATAGTTTAACTCCTGAAACATTTGCAGGAAGTGTATCATTTCGTATTTGGAAACTTCTGACAAATGTATAACCATTATTAAAAAATAATAAAGAAGTGGCTAATCTGATTATATGGTCCATATTATGGTCAATATAGCTGATTAAGACTTACTTTATACCCACAGGTAAATCTACTGTAAAGTATGTATAGACCATATGTTGCACTCTGCACTGCAAGAACGCTTCTTCACATTAATCACTATTGGTATTTCTTTTCTCTTTGAGAAAGTCAAGGCCCTGCTAAAATGTGTTAAGTTCTCCAAACAAATTAACTTTTAAGAAATACCTCGAGTCTTAAATGAAGCTCCACAACTCCTCAATGTGTAATTTACCCAGTCGCTGTTGCACTTAATTTTGACCTCCTCTTCTCTTTTATTTTTGCAGTTATTGCCGACTCCTTGATGGCCACGGCCCCTGCTCAAACGCTGTCCAAAGTGGAAGGGGACACGTTGCAGCTGACCTGTGAAGTGTCTCGCACCACAGTCCAGCACACGCACTTGTCTGTGGGCTGGTACCTGCGCTCCCCAGAGGACGCCTCTGCCCCGCCTCTGGAGCTGGTCACCCTGTCGAGGGACTTTGTGCTGCGCTCCGGTGGGGCCGTACAGACAGAGGATGGCCGCGGGGGACCTGAGACTGGATAAGACCAGTGCCACAGCGTACAGACTCACCATTCACAAGCTGCAGCCGGTGGACCAGGGGCTGCTGTACTGCCAGGCTACAGAGTGGATCCAGGACCCCGATGACAGCTGGTTTGCCATGACACGCAAGCAGAGCGACAAGACCCAGCTCCGCATTCAGCCCACGGGTGAGGACAGGGGTAATGGGAGATCCAAGGGTTTCAGATTCTCTCACGTAATATTTAAGTGCCTTTTATAGCTATTGTATTAAAACCAATAATCATTTAATTTAGGAAGCTCATTTTTCTGTTCCAATTTATTAGATTAGATTTAATTAATAATTTCCCTCACTGAGATCATCTGCCATGATCTGTTTTGTATGATATGTAAATTTTAACTTTATTTCAAGATGTCTTAAAATGTAATCCATAAAATTAATCCAAGAGGCATTTAACGTTACACAATATACTATACACTATACTATTTAACTTCAGTTTAAAAGTCAGTTATTTAACAACAAAGTTACTGTCCAAGTTTCAAGGATAAAATGTAATTATATTTTATTGTCAATATCAATACAGCAGTTAAAACTGTTTTGACCCCTGAAAAACATCCATAGCTATTCCAGAAGATTTGATTTTCTTATAATCACTGGGATATGAATGACAGACATTTGTTCTGCAATTTTATTATACAGTACTTTGATAGTATCATTGTTTGAATTCTCCTTTTGACAGACTCGCACACACTTGTGGGTTTGGCTCTTTTTGATTACAGATGAGTATCTGGCACTAAGCTCATTATCTCACTAAAAAAGGGCTTTAACTTCAACCTCCAAAGACCCCCCACTTTTGTATTTGTGTCTGTTTGATGAGCAACATTACAGCACATCCAAGAATCATTGGAGCCGCTCTAAACTGTGTGGGCGTGCTCTGAAGAGACTTATGGCTTTTGCATACACTCTGTCTCCATTGGCAACATATGGCCCTGACATCCAAAAACACAAAGAAGTTTTGTGTTTTGCTGTGACTGTGACATTTGTATAAAAATGTAGTGGGCAGAGTATGTATAGAAAGATGAGAGGTCAAGTGTATAGGAGTATGTCGATGTTAGGCCTGCAAGATTAATGTCAAACAAAATAGAAAACAATTTATGTAATATGTTCAGTCCTGGATACACTTAAAAGGCACCAATGCATTAGTTTTGATTGATTAGTGGGTCTTTCTCGGGAGAACACTATAGCTGTTTATAATTTATAGAGTGAATTTCTATGTATTAGTACTAGTATTTATCATCATTGCTTTGTCATTCTAGATAACATAACATAAAATAATTATTGAAAAAAAGTTTTAGTTCCTTCACCAAAAACCCAGGTACCAGGAAATGTTTACACAAGGACTTCAGGAAATCACACACAAGGCAAACATTATGGTGAGTCAGTGGACTGCTAAAATTACACAGTCACTGTTCAAACAAGCTGTTACCATTAGACTACCTGATTTTATTGTATTTTTTTTTATTATAGAAACATTCATGGCCATATTTGGATGTAGGTGAGCATTCATGTAGCGCCTAAATGAGTTTAGGGTGAACAATTTTGTGAATACCTAATTGTAAGTATATTTTTAATTGAAGGTAGGTTTTAATTTTCAGGATTCTGTGAGTGTGCATTTTAAACTCAGGAGTATTACGATTGAGAGAAGACTGAAATATAAGGCAGCCGCATCACCTTGAATATGCCCTATCTCGTCAGATCTGGGAAGCTAAACAGGGTTAGGCTTGGCTAGTACTTGGATGGGAAACCTGGGAATACCAGGGGCCACAGTGCCAGCGGCACTGCCTGTTGTGCTGCCTGTCATTGTGTGAACAAGACACTTAATTCACCTTGCCTCCTGCGTTTAAGTACACTGCTGAATAAATGAGCGTGTGTTTTTGAGAGCTAATGCTTCACAGAGGCTAAAAATTAGCCCAGGGCTAAAACCCGCTGGGTTTATAGCACGTATATGATGCATGTTGGTTGTCTTTGATACAAAATGAAATATGTATATAGTTAGGAAAGTAAGTATTTGAACACCCTGCGAACACTTCTCCCCTCTTAGAAATTATGGAGGGCGTCTGAAATTTTCATCGTAGGGGTATTTCCAACTGTGAGAGACAGAATCTAATAATAATAATAATAATAATAATTAATAATATAATAATTAATAATAATATAATAATAATATAATAATAATAATAATAATAATAAATAATAATAAAATAATAATTCAGACAGACTTAAGCAGGGAACCTTCTGTGCAATGCATGATTTTAAACCATGTGTGTTTGGAGAAATAAGAAGGATGAGTACCATCCCAAGAACACCATCCCTACTGTGAAGGATGGGGGGGGGACCTCATGCTTTTCTGCACGACAGGACGACTGCACTGTATTAAGGAGAGAATGAATGGGGCCATATATTGTGAGATTTTGGGCAACAACTCTTAACGTCAGTCAGAGCATTGAAGATGGGTCGTGGCTGGGTCTTCCAACATGACAATGACCCAAAAGCACACAGCCAGGAGAACCAAGAAATGCCTCTGTAAGAAGCATATCTGGAGGGGTCTAGCCTGTCTCCAGACCTAAATCCAATCGAAAATCTTTGGTGGGAACTGAAACTTGGTGTTGCTCAGCGACAGCCTCGAAACCTGACAGATCTAGAAAAGATCTGTGGAGTAGAGGAGTGGGCCAAAATCCCTGCTGCAGTGTGTGCAAACCTGGTCAAGAACTACAGGAAATGTTTGACCTCTGTAACTGTAAACAAAGGCTTCTGTACCAAATATCAACACTGATTTGGTTTTCAAATACTTATTTGCAGCAATAACATTCAAATAAATTATTCAAATGTGATTTCCCGTTTTATTTTTATTTTTATGTCTCTCACAGTGGAAAAGCACCAACGTTGAAAATGTCAGACCCCTCCATAATTTCTAAGTGGAAGAACTTGCAGGGTGTTCAAATAGTTATTTTCCTCACTGTATATGGGTATGTATATACAAAATGTGATTTGTGATCTTGCAGCTGTACAATACAGTTCTGTAGCTAATTCCAGTGTGTGTGTGGTTAGGAATAAGAATATAACAGAATTGCATTGTTTGAGATACATAATGATGCATAGTTGAGGTCAGGAATGTAAAGGAACACAGTGTCATGTGTGTAACAGCAAGTAGCCTACATAGAGGAGTATGTGGGATGCAAGAGCGTGCCTTATGATAATGATTTAATAACCCGCAAGCCCTGAAGCGTTATTGAGCTGAAACAAAGATGGCTCCTCGGCCCCTCAGATAACCTCCCACTCCCTCCTCGCTTTTGTCCTGCCTTCCCCAGACAGCACCACAGCTGCTCACCCCTGCTGTGTTCTCCACTCTGCAAAAATGCATCTCCTTTGGTCTTCCTAGCCACATTTGCGAGCGATAAACTGTCCCAGCATTAGCTCAGTTACAATGGCACCACGTGGTGCAGAGTGTCTCGTGCCAGTAAATTTCTTCAAAGTACGAGTTCAGCTCCTAGACGGAACAGAACAACCTAATGAGTTTCAGATGAATCGCAACTGAATTCAAATGGTTGCAATTAGAGAATCACAAATTCTGCAATTATTGTAGTGACATAATGTCCTCTGCAAAATGAAATATTCTGTCTCTATGGTTGGGTTGTGGTGTGTGTGTGTGTATATATATATATAATATATTATACATAAAAAAATCCTTACCAAGATTCTAATTGCTACTGAAACTATTTTAGAAAGTGTATAGTAATTTTACCAGATATTGATACTGAAAAATATAAATAAAACAGGACAAATTTGGATGGTTCCTGGATAGTGTTAGAACTACAGTGGCTTGCAATAGTATTGTTACCTTTCCACATTTTGCAACTTCTGACAACAATTGGTTGCACTCAGGGAAAACAGGACTGTGCTTCTCAGTTTTTAAATATTTTTTTAAACTGTAAATGATCTACAATTTTCCTTTCACTTCACAATTATGTGCCACTTTGTGTTGCTCTTTCACAAAAAATGCCAATACTATTTATTTAAATTTGTGGTCGTGACATGACAAAATGTGGAAAATTTCCAATGGTACGAACACTTTTGCAAGCCACTGTATCTTGAGCATTTTCAGAAGTATAAGACGGCGTTGTAAAATGAAATAATTTTCGTATTGTTTTCACTGTAACTACATCGATGTATTATGTTTTATTTTTATAGAATAATTGAAATTGGTATAAAATATCAAGTTTTTCCTTGGTATCAAAATCAAGTTTGAAATGTTAGTATCGTCCTGATAACGCTACTCTGCAGGGTAAAATTATTTGTAAAACCCATTCACCCTGTAGTTGTTCTGAAATGTAGCCTTGTATTCTAGTATTAGTTCAGTAGAAAATATTCAGATTTCCTCTTTGATATTAATGTTTCTGACACTGTAAAATGTGAACAGAATTTAGATTTTAGAAATCCCAAATCTAATCATAAAATTGTTGATCCGGTCATAGTGTGTGTGGATGTGAAGCACGTTGTGTAAAATGCGAAAGTCGGTACCCACTGCCCCCCTTTGTTATTCCATCTCTGTAATCTATAATGGATGGGAGAGTTGTTGCGTGACAAAGAGAATATGGGTGTTGTCGTGGCTGACGGTGTGATTTAGTTTGTGTAGTATGCATGAAGTTTCTTGCCTTTGTTTTGTATTTACGTAGAACATAGAAGCGTGCCGGGGCTATACCTTGAGGGTGATGTATATTTGATGTTGCACCTGTCTGTTTGCTTGTATGGCGGTAGGTAGATTGATGGAGAGACAGAGAAATGGGAGTAAAAGCCCAGAGGAGAACTAGAGCACGTCTTCATTGTAGAGTAATACTACGTGCATTACATGAAATACAACTGAAAGCAACACTATACTTAGATATACAATTGTGAGGCCAAGCTAGGTTAGAGAGGGCATCGAGGGGAAAAAACTTTGATAAAATACTTTGCCCTTAAACTTAACCTGGGCCTTTTTTTGCACACACTTTTCCTTCAGTGCTTGCAGCTTTGACAAGTTGCATAGTGTAGCTTCAAACTGTATTCCATTTTAGAGAACTATTATGACTACTAAAATTGATTCACAAATTTTAGTACCTCCTTCAAAGTCCATTGTTAGGACTTTTATTGACTTCCCAAGCCTCGCTTTGGCCTCTGGAGAGTCTTGATATTGGGCTATAAAAACAGTGAAATCAATTTGAAAAGATGGCTATAGATACGCAATTTAGGTCAATAGGAGTACCATAGAGTTTCTTTATAATTATACCATGTTTTATGAGCTTTGTTCAGGCTTGTATAAGTGTGAGGAAAAATATTTTAACTGTTAAAACTGTGATCATATAACGCAGTGCATAATTCAGTGTATAATTCTCAAGCATTTCAGAATCAAAATTATATTATTATTATAGGTGGGGGATGAATCGAAAAATAGATGATATCGAAATGGTTGTTTTGGAAATATACCTACAACATTAGTTCATTGATTGAATATTGCAGGAGTGAGCCATCAAAGGGAAAGTTTCAAAGGTAGTCGAGTTTCTCAGACCAGATCCTCAGGCTGAAAATGACTTTCAGATGGAAGTCGAAACGTCTTGATTTTTAAAACATTGTCCTGTTGGATACCTTTGTAACTTTCTCTACAACTAATTAATAATTCAAACTTCATCTCGGACACAAAGGGGTCTGTACAGAAAACATCAAGGAGGGCGATAAAGTGATATTTCTTTTTTGGTCATTTTATGATCAATTCACATTTGCGCTGTATCTGAACCCGGTTATGCCATCTTTTGAAAATTTGTTTGTACTTAAAACACTATTTAATGTTCGAATAACTATATATTTCTCTTTACCAGATTATTGGGGCTTACATTTAAATCTTTGTACCCTTACTAATTTTGGGCTTTGGATTTGAATTAGGCACATTACTATATCGTGTACCACTCACTGGATTCTTCACTAAATCTTCTTTCGACCTCTCCATGACCCACTTTCAGAGCCCAGCACACTTTTTAGGAACCACTTGACAGTGAACCAAAGACAACCTACGTTCTTGTTAGTGCTCCCTTTCCTCCATCACTTCTCGTTCTCTTCCCTGCCCTCGTTACACCAGTTGTCCTTCTCTAATTGAGTCTAAACACTTACATACGCCCCGGCTGTGAGACCACCCCCATCTCCTCCAGGCCTCTGCATCTGCTGCCTGTTGTCTGTCTACTCCACAATGCATTCTCACTGAAGCGGGTCAAGGCGTACTACTGCATCGTTTCCTTCTACACTTTTGAGTGGAGCGCATTGTCTTTTCAGGGCTAATCCGGCTGCCTCCGTTTGTCAGATAAGACACTGCTCTCCTCACACCAGCACTACAGGGTGGTTACAGTGATTACTCTTCCGCAATTCAGACTGCTAAATAATGCAAGAACAACTTTAAGCTACAAAGATAGTCAGGACAACTTTTATGTCCAAATGTGGTGAGATATTGACTTGTGTTAAAGTTATATAAGAGGGTTATACCGGGACAACAGGAAATTGCATTGAGAGTGAACATTTCTGAGTCATAAATGAGGAGTTCGGCATGGCTCAAACCACACAGAAGTATATGACAAAGACACCAGCAATTTAAAGTTAGAGCAGTAATTTGCTGTTGAGTATACACGGTAATATAGAGGAATAGTCACCTCAAAAGTGTAGCTTTCTTAAGTATAAAGTAGATGTTCAAATTTTCCTACATTTACATATTGACTCTGTGCGAATCTTATTCAAACATGAAAAGATGAACATTATTTATGGCAGAGTGGTAAGTGCTCCTGAGCTTGAAGGTTCATCTTATGTCTAATTGGAATATATTTAATACTATGATATAATATAGTGTGCTTGTATATCTATCCTAAATAGATGGTTGGACTACAATTGAACAGAATTATTATTGTAGTTGTCGAATAGTCAGCAATAATATTTTCAAACAGTCGACTAGTTATAACATTATTTATAATGAGGCTCGAATATTTTTTCCAGTAGCTGTAAAGTATTAAATCTGTTTTTGCAATTTGCAGAATTTTCAACAATGAAAAATGATATATTCTTACGGTGTCATTTTGATTTGTTCTATCTTTGTGATACAACCAGCATTCCTGCAAATGCCACGTGTTATAGTCCGTTTGTTGTTCCGATAACAATTTTATTTTATTATTTATCGTCAGAATAGTCGACTAGTCATGGTTTTTCTAATCGTCGCGGCCCTGGATGGGAATGATTTGCCTCTGTTTAATCATTTACTTCAGTTGTATTGACGGAATCAGCCAGCCATAAAATAATAATGGAGGAAATGCATTATTTTTACGTGTATTTGTATGTGTAATTTCTTCCATAGTTTGACACCATTTATTTCTAACCTTAAACTTAGTAACTTAACCTTAACTACTATCTCTTTTGTTATCGCACCACCTGCTCTCTCCTCAGTAAATAGTTCTATCACTATATGATTCTGCTGCTTCTCTGCTCCTTAAATAGAGCAGTGGGGTAAGAAGTGCACGATACAATATACCCTGTGCAGTGTTTATGTATACCTATGTGTGCAAACAATGGCCCGACCCGTCTAATGTTCCGCTGCATAATGAACCCTATACCCACAACAGGCTTTGAACTATCCCACTCGACTGTGTTTTTTTTCTCACAGGAAGTCTTTGTAATTACAGCTCGGGGGCCTGCACCTCACTGCGAAGCCAAGCAGCCGGCTCTGATCCATACTGCGCTCGTCATCGGCAAATTAATACAGCAAATAACGCGCGCCAGGACGCACTTGCACAGTAGTGGATGTAATAGTGGCAGAAGCTGGCTTAAGTAGTGTTTATTCTCGAGCAGGAGGAAGGAGGAAGCGGTCCTGTCGTAGAGCAGCTGAAGAGAATTTTAATTAGATGTGTTTTTTATTGCAGAGGTGAAACCGCGAGGGGCTCTGTGAAAGATCAGCGTTTTAGTGAAGCGGTGCACTGTATGACCTTCGCCTGCTCTCCTCCAGCCTGTCTGCGCTTTTACAGTTACCCGTGCAGTCAAACTCCACCTTAAGACCTAATCTGGTTTTAACATTTGAGTTTCACTTTAGTTTTGTCCAACATGGAATTGGAAGGAGTACTATCAGGGCTGGGCTGTCTGAAAAAAAAATCACTTATGTTTTAAACACTATTCGACCTAAATCTTTCTAAGCTCATATATATTATACCTACCGAGTAATCCCACCCCCCAACGTTTATTGAAATTGAGGCACTTT
Organism: Chaenogobius annularis; assembly: GCA_015082035.1. Classification (NCBI taxonomy): domain Eukaryota; kingdom Metazoa; phylum Chordata; class Actinopteri; order Gobiiformes; family Gobiidae; genus Chaenogobius; species Chaenogobius annularis. The sequence goes on from BJKM01001095.1 coordinate 118,083, forward strand.
CCCCATCGCTAGTTCCCAGTATGATATCATTGCAGACGAGAATCAAGTGGATTAGTTGAACAAAATTAATTCAGGAGCTTTGCAGGCCATAATGCAGTATGGTATTTTCTGTAATAACTCAAAACAAAAAATTATATACATAAGTACATAAACAACATATAAGAATTCTATTCACATGTTTTATGATCTAGCTTTAATTTACACTCGGAATGCTGTTATACTTATTTTTAAAGTAATCTCTTGTTTGCAGTATTCTAGTGTAATGATTATTGCGAGAAGAAACATCTCGATTTAATGATTACTCATGTTTATTGACGCCATAACCAAACAGCAGGGAAATCCTTCATGTTCTTTCATTCTTGTTGTCCTCAATTTGTGACCATCTTTATGAAACTTTCTTAAGGCTAAAGTCAAGTCAAGTTCACACACAAAAACACATTAAGGTCTACTTTATTCGATTAAAGATTGAATAGAACCGATTTATTCTTTTTTTCTTAAATGGTCGAGATTATAATTTTTTAGTCCTTACGCTTATATTGTGACCTAAATAATCACGATTGATTAACCTTCAACCTTAACTAATGTTATTCTTTCTATGCAATGTGTTCAATCAGAGTTTTGCTGATAAATGGTCTATTGTAGAGGAGATACATAAACTACATAATAATGAAAGTTTTTGTTCCTTTCTTGCGCCCCCCTGTAGACCGTGACTTCAGTATCCAGGTGAGCACGGAGCGTCGGTCCTTCACGGCCGGTGAGCCGCTGGAGCTGCGCTGCACCATCGAGGCGCAGAACGTTCCCGAGCGCTTCTTCTCGGTGTCGTGGGTGTTCAGCAGCTCACCGGTGGCCGTGGTGGGCCCCAGCGCCGTGCCCGTCCTGGGACCAGACTACGTGGCCAGAGAAGCGGCAGGACAGATGACCGTGCGCAAGGAGAGCGCCAACGTGCACTTGCTCAAACTGCAGCATCTGAGGCCTACAGATTCAGGCAAATACATCTGCAGGGTGACAGAGAGGGAGAAAACACCCACGGGTGACTTCATCGACCGCAGCAAGAGGTCCCGCAATGTCCAGATCACCGTCTCGTCTCTGCGTGAGTAACTTGCTGTCACTACGATGTACTGTTGTACCATGTTGTGTTCCATTTTTCTGTATTTGTATCCTAAACTTGCCCACTACTGTCCCAGCTCCACTGACTTATCACAAAATGACATTAAGGTCCATGTCTCATAACTAATGTCCTTAACATTAATTTCTCTAATGCCTTGTAAACCCTGTGCAGAATTTCTGTATTTAAAGGGCCACTGCATTTCTACAAGTACAGTCAAGGGTCAAATTGGCTCAATGTGCGTAAAGGAACACAGTCAAGGTCCAAAGATGTAGCTACATTTTATTTTTCAGATTAAAAGTGCTCACAAAGCAAAAAGGTTTGGGGCCAACTGGTTTATTTCTGTGCTATGGCCCATTGCACATGTCTCCCGCTGCCTTAGCACTTGCATATTAGCATTTGAACCCCCACCCCTCAAGCCCCCTCTACTGCCTACACACACAGAACGATAGTTTGCAGGCAGAAAATTTGAATAAAAACTCCATCTTGTAAAAACTGGCAATTGAAAATAATATCCAACCATTTCTGAAGTTACAGTTGCCCTGTCAGCACTCTGCATTTTATATTATTGCTTATGGGGAAATGCTGTTTAGGCTGAGCTGAATGACTTGCTACAGCACTCAGGAGTTACTGAAAATATATTTAATTTTTAAAGCATTGTGAGAAAGTTCGGGCGCAATGAAAATATTTGTATTCCATTTTTAGTATAGTTGTAGATCCAAGTAGGTAGTAATGGAAAAAGGGCACATATGGACAGAGCTACATTATATAGCTATTGTATAATGTGTATTCATTTGGCAATGTTAAATGAAACTGAAAATGCAGTGATGCATCCACCAAAAAGTCCAGTGACTGCAGGAAAACAATCTTACTTTCAGGTGGTGCAGTAAGTAATCCATAGTGAACAAAGCCCCTGTTGTTAGAAGCTGGTAAGAGGGCAAATTACACAGACACTCTTATTCCTGATGTATTTTCAGTTTGAGTGGATTGCTAAGGATCTCTAATGCAGCCTTGTAGTGTGTGCGCCTGTACCCATTTCCTCTGGCTTAGCTGGAGAAACTGAGAGGAGGGGGTGCTTCACTATGGGGGTATAATGGAGAGCAGGGAAGTCCAGACTCAAGCAGGCTCAGCTAACAGCCATGAAATGAAAGAGAAAAAAGATCCCTTAGTCTCTCCGGGGCCTATCTACGTGTCTCCAGGGCCACAAATGACTGTTCTACCCGGCCCAACCGTCTTCACTCGGGGTTAAACGCTGCTGTCTGTGGGGGCCCTTGGGTTTGCATGTGATTGATTTACAGTTACAGCTATTCTCCAGGTTACTCTTATCAGGTAATTGGCCTGCTACCAGTCTGGATCATTGGCTGCGACCCATGTGTACACTATGGAGCGGAACAGCGCATGGGGCTAGCCGCTGTTGCTGCAATAAAGCATAATATAATAGCGGGGTAATAGCTTGCTTATACCTGACCATGCCGCATCTAGCTAAAGCAGACCAAAATAATGCTCTAGCAGGCACCAGTCTCTGTATATATGTAGGATGTAAAAGTTTTGAAAGGGGAGTAACTGGCCTTTGAATAAAATGAAGAATTAATAGATAACCAGTCTCAGTATCTTTTTGGTTATGATTGGAAGGGCATCTGGATGTATTAGTGTTTCAAACCAATATATAAAGAAAAGGCTTTATACCTCATACCAATTTTGATACCACAATGATAGTTTGTAAACACAAAATAATAGCACTTTTGCCTTATTTATGTGATTTTCTTCTCCACTATTAACCTAAGACCTAATGTCTAGACAAGTTTAATATTGATTCATATGTGAGTATTGTTTTTTTTTAAATTCACAACTCTTCCATCTTGTATAAAAAAAAAAAGTGTTAGTATTTTAAGATTCATTTTAACAGCATTTACCCCTGAACTATACGTTGTTTTAGATCTTTGTGTGTTTTGTCCAGGTAGACCCGAACACTGCGCTTCGCCATTGCATTGTCTTAGTACTCATCTTATTATCGTACACTGATTCAGATTTCTCTGTCCTTAAAAAACCTGCACATCGCTATTGCACAATTTGTTTTTTCAGACAAAGACCCCATCGCCCCATAAAAGATGTTTATGACGTTTACACAGCATAATAGCTGCTGCCGGCAAATATGAACTTCCATAAAACACAGGGGTCAGGTTTAGCTTATTTCTTCCCCAAAAAGGGCCCATATCTGAGATGAGATTGTGAGACGTGCTTTATCACTATAATTGGCCAAACGGAGAGGGGTTTGGTAATAAGCGGTGACAGGGGTTAAAGTTGATGAGTCGGTGGCAGAGTGAGGTGACAGCAGAGGGAAACGCAGACGTAAACACTCCTGACAAACTGCCGGTGATGGATGAGTTTACTTTTTGTGGCGAGAGAGGCGGAGAACGGATCAGAGCTGCTCCACTGAATCTTATATTGTCCACACAGAGAGGACAGGAGCCAGGGCCAGGAGGCAGCAAGAGTCAAAGGCGCTGTAGACTGTAAACAGAGAAGCAGCAAAGGTGGGGAAGTTAGAAAGTAGTTTGGGAGAAATTGTCTTGGGGTCAAAAAGAGTCAAGGTCGATGACAAATGCGAGCAGAAGAATGACAAAAAGCAGTCTTATTCAATATTACACGAATAATGATGCTAGATTTTGTACATGTTTTTATGATTGAGGTACGGTGTAGCATGCAGTGACCCATCTTAAGATTTTGAGCTAGTTTTGGTCTGCCTCGATGCACATGTTTTCAGAATTCTACACACAAAAAGCCTAACCCGGACTGCGAATCAAACGTGAAACTATCTTGTTGGATGAACAAACAACTGGCAATACTACTATACTAAAACAATTACAGTCAGCGTCAACAACAACAACAACAGTGCATACTAGTCTTGGGTAGTTTATTAAAAAAATAGGTTATGAAGAGAAAATATGGCTGGTCCCATACCGATTAACCATGTCCAAACTGATATACCGGTACTTTGCTTTTACTTTTGTTTTTATATGCAAGCAATGACCATAAAATGAATTTGTAAAAGTTCAATGTAGCCTATTTCACTCCCCGAAACAGATCTATTTTATTAGTTGGTAAAAATGCAATACAATCAGAGACAGATACAAGACAAATGCGCTAAACTGAGTTATGTAGTAAATCACTACAAATTCCATTTATACACTACTGGCATTGATCCCAAGCTGTGGAAGAACATAAAAATACTATGATGTTCAGGAGCTTAAAAAATGGGCAGGGAAAATGGAATGGGAAGAAGTATTTTCTCTTTGTTCATACGAGAAGCAGGATGCCACGTTATTCCTTATTCACAAAGAGCTATTGCTTATTAGCCTGAGTGAAGCACCGTGTTACACAGCCTGGCCAGAGGGAGCAGGCTGCCGAATAAACCGATTGCCACGTCCCTATAGACGACAGCGCTTCAGGGTCAAATACGTGCTTGTAACGTTTGATGGGCATTGACGTGTTTTTTTTTTTTTTTTTTAAGATTCTTTTCATCAGAGCTGAATTTTAATGTGGTTGAATCCAAGTCATCTTTTGCCCAAGGGAACATGGTCAACTATCTAGTAGATGGAGCTAACCCACATGCACTGACAGTAACCTGCCAAAGCCTGACTGACTTCTCCTTCTAAGTGCCCAAGGCTTGTTAGCATAGCACACCGTTGCTACCACTACCACACACATGCAGGTTGTCTACAAGTAAAAAGGGATCTCTTTTATTGCCCAAGGCTTTCAGCACTCCTTTGACAAGTATTTTCTAAAAAAAACAAAAAACACTCTCTTGCCAGCTTGTCGCAACATTGGATATCTTCTTCTTATATTGCATTGTATTGTTTTTGTCTTACAGAAAGCAACATCACAGTGAATATGACCAGTAGTGCGTTCAATGTGCTGGAGGGGGACGTGATCCAGCTTACCTGCTCTGTTCATACCACCACGGGCCCCCTGTCAGTGGTGTGGTACTGGACGGACAAAGACGAAAAAGGGTCGCCCCAGGAAGTAGCAACAGTGGAACGGGATGGCGCAGTGTGGCATAGTGCGAACTACAAAGAGAGGGCGAGTTATGGAGATATCCGAGTTGAGAAAGTACAAGGGAGTGCTTTTACGTTGTCCATTTACAACTCTTTGCCGGGGGATGAGGGGCAGTACAGCTGCGTGGCGACCGAGTGGCTGCAGACGGGCAGTGAGCTGGAGATAAACTGGGAGAAGATTGGAGAAAAGTCAGACGCCAAGAAAATCTCCGTCAAGACCGTGGGTATGTAACTGGACAACTTTTAACAACTTTTCCAAAATGTAACTTTACTGTGGTACAAAGTTTTGCAGAGTTTTTGGTGCATAAATGTTTAGAGAGAGGGGAAAGGAGAGGGAAAAGTTGGCCCTATGTCTGCAGAAAAGTACTTATGGTAATGGTTTATGGGTGAAGTATTTTTATACATAAGGCACTTTAAAAGCAACGTTATATATAGAAACCTCTTTTTCTGTTTATGTTTCTTATGGAAATCAGGGAGTTTACACTATAATTTGCCTGGTCAAACCAAGAATACACACCCCTAATACTTACAAAGATGTCCGTATATATCAAAATGAACATGAACGCTTATGAGTAAAAAAGAAAACTACATCACAGGGGAAATGAAATGCTGTCTGTGACGTGGCACCGTTATGTGGAAATATTGCAAGTCCAGTATGTTTTACAGTGGATTCCTGCACACCAGTTAATAAGAACAATACACTTTTCTCTTGCCTGCAGAATTGATTTACAGTTCATTGTTTTGCTTTGTTCTAAATGTAGGCCTGTACTGGAGAGCAGAATTGGCCCATGGCATTATCGAAAGAAAATTGTGTAACTGTTCCTAAAGTAAACTACCGGTACACTATGTAAGACGACCTAGAACTTTGATCTGTGTTGAGTGTCATTTCTGAGTCTCAAGAAAAATCATCCTCATAAACTTTTTCAATTGAAATCGTACTGATCCCTAAGAATATGCATAATAAACTGCCGCAAACTGTATAGCTAATCTTCTTGTTCTTTTATTTAAAGGTTTTCATTGATTTTATGCCACAGTTCCTTGTCGCACCAGCCATACTTAGTCACCTGTTTACACCTCAAAGCACTTCACTGTTTATCAGCTCTTTACGTCAGCATGTGCCCCATGCAAACAGCGCGAGACAGTCTCTCTACTTAGGTACACCAAATTAAACACAGGCATATGTTGGTGATTAGCTAACGTCTGATGAGTGACTCCACATACATGCCATGCTTTATTCATGCCTTGCTCTGGGGAGGGCTCTATTGTGGCACACTTTCCCTGCCAAGCGTCTAGAGCACTAGTTTATTATGGCAAAGTACTCACTCTCACACACACACACACACACACACGCACCCACACATATAGATTAGGTCGAATTATTAGAATGGAAATGCAGTGGCAATGTGTTTCACAGTCTGCCGTTCCTCTCCGTCAACGCTGAGTTAAAGCCCGACATCTTTGGACTGAGGGAAGCCAGTGGAGCGGAGAAGTGCTGGCAGACCACAGAGCCACACATTTAGAAAGGAAGGAAAGGGAGAGAAAGACAGCGGATGGATTAGCGAGAGAGAACATGTCAGCTTTTTTAAGTGGCCATTTGTTAAGTTTGGGCAATGGAAAAAAAACATTAGTTGTGAGGAACAAGGGAGACATTATGCAAATAGAAGAGAGGACAGAACGTGGAGTCTCTTTCTTTACGCTGCTTGTCCGCCATGCTTCTTGATCAAAAGAGTTTTTAAAGTGCACTAGCTTGTGACGGTCACTGCAGATTTGTTTTGATCTCCGTTTCTGAGTCCAAATACTGCTTTATTGGACCTGAATCGGTTATGCAGATAGAGATGATGCACTTGACTCTCCTCTATGGGGATCCCAAAGCAACATGATGGAACTTTTGCTTGGTTTTTAGATTCCAAAGCCATAATTGTGTTTACCATGGCAAGATGAAATGTCCTCTATGTAACTTTTCTGATTGGGGGGGTCCGTATCCTCCTTTTATTCATGGAGATGTTACTGCTTTGCATGGAATGTTGCGTAGTATTGTATTCAACTTATCTTGCATTTATCCAAATACTGTTGTTTTATTGCCTTGAAAAACATGCAATCTTAATGTGAGTGGGCGCACCTAGATCTAACCTGTAACTTGACCTGATGGCTGCACCTGCTAGATGGATAAGTGTAGTGCCATACTCTGGAACTCCAGGCAAAGCAAAAACATCTCATATCTCACAACATATAGAAGTGTAATAATAAAACTAGTAATAATTGTTTGACAGGTGAATTACAGTTATTTAGCGTATTGTAGAAAAAGATTCAGTTGTAGTCATCTGGACTCTGTTTTAGAAAAACAAAACGTTTCGACTCTCATCCAAGAGTCATTCTCAATCTGTGAAACAAGTCTGAGAACTCCGGATTATATCCTACTCTGTGAAAGCCCTGCCCACAGGGCGGGACCCCTGATAATGGGCCATCGAAACCAAATGGGATGGGCCTATTGTTCACTGACTTTGGCTCCCTCCTCCTTGAGTACCTTTATTAGCATCCAAATGCCTGGGGCGTCTCCAGGGTTTCAGCAGACCATTATAAACAACTGGAAGGTTGAATCTTAAACCTCCATTACTACTTAAGGAAGGATTCTCTTTTTTAACAAAGATGGCCTCCTTAACACCTCTTTCAAACCATCTTTTCTCCTGCTCAGAATCTCCACCTCACTGTCTTCAATAGAGTGGTTTGTGGCTTTGAGATGAAGATGCACAGCGCTCTGGGGTCCTGAACTTGCGTGTCATTCTGTGCTGATAAAGCCTCTTGTGAAGTGGCTGTTTAGTCTCCCCTATGTACTGCGCTTTACAACTTTCTTCACTGTATTGGATAGAATACACTACATTGCTCTGTTTTTGTGTCGGCATCTTGTCCTTAGGGTGAACCAGTTTTTGTCTTGACGTGTTGCCTGGTTTGAAATAAACAGGGACTTTGTGTTGTCTAAAAATTCTTTGCAGTTTTTCTGACAGTCCCGAGACATAAGGGATAGAGACACCCCTTCTTCTTGGTTCTGTTTCCCTTTTGTCCCTTTTGTTCTGCTTTTTGGTTCTCTTCACTTTGTTAAGAGCCCAAGTCGGGTATCCACAGGCTGAGAGAGCATTCCGGACGTGTTTTTCCTCTTTGCCGCTTGCCCTCTGAGCTGACCCTTGGATGAGAATCGAAACGTTTTGTTTTTCTAAAACGAAGTCCAGATGACTACAACTGAATCTTTTTCTACAATGGAACACTCCTGGACGAATGAGGGATTACACCGACATGTTATTTAGCGTAGTATTTTGTATAGTATTTTAAGTTTCATCATTTGCAGTGTTGTTTGACCCTATCTGTGAATAAATACTCAACTGCATGCTAATTAGAATAGCTGACAAAATTCACCTAACGTCCTAACAATCTAGATCGAGCCACATTAGGTAATTTTACAAGCTTATACGATTACCTCCTCCTACAAGTTATAGAATTGCGGAGTAAAGGAAAAACAGATTGTCTCCTAACAGTCTACAACACCACAATAATTAAGTTGTTTAGGAGTCTAAACAAACGTAATAGGCTATAAATGTTCAAACCCTGCAATTTTCCAACTTCTTCCAAGGGTATAATAACTTTAATAATGAACAAAATAAAATGCATATGTCTGTACAGTTTGTTATGCTCTGTGGGCAGCTCACATCAAACTATGTAAATGTGTTTTGATATGTGGATCGCCTTCATGACCTCTACCGGCCTGTGGGTGAACCTAGAGAGAGAGATGCCTTCTGGGAGTTGGGTTGCTATGGTAAAGACCAGGTGCTCGATTGGAAGTTTGCTTAGTTTAGAAGACCACAAGGGAGTCTGTTTGGCAAGATAATTTAATTGCCTGTAGAGATAAATGCCTATAGAAGTAGTAATTATATAGGGTAGTGTGATAGAGTAAGAAATGCTGGAAATGTAAAAGTTAATACGCAATGCATTTCAATGCAACATGAAAGGAAGTTTAATTTAAAACTGGCCTTTTGTTTAAAGTGAATGTTTAAATTATGAATACTTGCAATTGCATGAAAAAAAGCAAAAATTATATACTGATAAAATGGCTGACTGACAGTTTTTTCTCTTTATACCTTTACAATTTTTAGGATATTTTTTGCCACATGAGTTTAGGTTAGAACAAATTGTACCCACGCAAGATTTCCTTGTGCACTTTTCCTAAAGCTATTGTGTAGTGCGACACTCACCCTGTATGTTTTTCATTGTACAGTTCAGAGCATATGTTTCATTTTCACACACTATTTATTGGTCAGCCCAACATCAACTGGCACAATGTCTTTCCTGGGAAGCTTTTTCGTGCTCCTCTCCATTGTCCGGGCAGTCGTCAGCAATGAGGAGAATGAATGAAGCAATGAGAAGAAGCAGTGAGATGAGAGATAGACTTAGAGCAGAGAGTTATTGTCTATTAGAGAATTATTGCCCAAGGCAGCAGCCCGACCTGAACAGAGCCCCATTGATTGTGCGCCCTGAAGGACACCAGGGTTGATAGCTGTCAGGACGAGTGAGAGGCCGAGGGAAGGAGAGGGAAAGTGACAAGGCGATCGACTTGAACTTCACCTGGAATTTACAAAGTGTTGAGGAGAAGAACCATGTGTGACCAAAATCACTCCCCATAAGGAATCTAGAACATAACATTTTATGGAAGACTGACCGCCATTAGAAAGCAGGCAATAATATGACAGAGAGATTTCCAAAAATGGAACAGATTCTAAAGTTTTATATTGGTGCAATCTTAGCAGAGTTGGCTTATAGCGTTTCATTTGAAGATGTTTTCGAAAATATAAAAAGTGTTTTCATTTTAACTTGTAGCATATATTTTTTTACAGCAAAAGCTATTTATTTCAATTGGGTTTTGAAACATTTAAGACTTCTGAGATGTTTTTATTTGTTGACGAGCACTTACTAGCTGTCTGTTACATAGTGATTTGTCCTTCCTGTTTATTACAAATACGTGACTACATTTGTCTCATTTAATTATTCAATGATGGAATATGTAACGTATACGACAGTAGATTTGCACCTCAAACAGAGTGTCGACAGCGTATTGGACGTGCAAATGATCAGGAACTTCACATTTACTACAAACTTCTCCAGGTTATTGCTGAGCTTAGATATCATTCTTGTACCGTGTTTTCTTTTTATTCTCCTCTGGACTTTGTGAGTATTCTAGCAGGCATGGAATACGTGATATTTATTACTCTCGGTTTCTGTATTCTTCTGATATTTTGACGCTCGCTGCGTGTCACATCAATAAATCGTACTCGTTGGTTGAGTGGTAGCGGACCATAAAACAGACTGGTGCTGATATATGTCTGGTGATACGCTAGCGATTCATAGGATGCGTGCCGGAAGTCGTACTCGAGAGCCTCTTGGACACGCAGGGCTTTGGATGGCGACATGGACAGTGACCACTCGAACGATGCAGGTTGACTATAAGAGGATTACAGTTAGCAACAACCATATTTTCTCCACCTGAAGTCTGTACGACCTGACTATGCAACCACACAGTTACACAGCTTCACTTATGGTATACCATGAATATTCACACTAAATGTGCGCGACACTGACTGATACATAAAAAACTATCACACTAAAGACTGCATCGCCATGATCAGCGGAGCGAACGCGGATCGAGTGACCGACAAATGGAGCTATCAGTACTAGAACTGTCAACTGACTTCTGTGGGTACACTGGGTCTTTGGCTCCTGGGTGGTCTCTGATTTTCCTAGCTTGATCCTCCTGCAGTATTATTCTGCTGACGGGGTTAGCTGGCTGGGGTCTCCCGTCCGGTTTATCGGGTCTCGTGTGTGATATGGTAGGGTAGTTTCATGAGAGGTACTCATCGCTGCTCGTGGAATCTTATCTCTGGCTCGTAGTATCCATGCTGCCTCCTGACAGCGGTCTATGCAGGTGGGTCGTTCTTCGGTGCATTGAGTGAGTTCGTCACTATACGAGGCTTTTCTCGGCAGGTTTCTGAGATCAAGTAAGAAGGGGTCGCTAATATATGGGAGGATATAATTAAAGAACACAGATTATACTTCTGGTTGATGAGTCACTCCCTAGTGGCTACGCGTGATGCGATACGTCCTGTGAGTAGTGTTAATGCCTCCTGAAGGTACTTATAGTAGAGTGATGTGACGTAGGTAGCGCCTCGTATGGTGTATCTGTGTTATACCGTGTGGAGCTCCTTCCTCGTAAGCAATCCTTCTCGAGAGGTCCAAAAACAATCTGGTCCCCATATATTAAAAGTGAATAATGTCGGCCTTTGATCAGAGAAAATATCTCGAGGTGCGTCTCGCGCCAGGTATCCGTGATGATAACATTCGTTTATGAATAGGCCTCTCAGAAGCAATATCATACACGGTGACAACTCTTGGTGAGTTATGATGCACATTTCTGCTGGAATTCTGAACCTATGAGTCCACTACTATGGATTAATCTCAGTAATCATACTGAAGAGTGTATGCAGTGTGATAATAATCAAGGACTCTCCCTGGTAAGTCATATCACAATAAGGATGGCTCTGGCCTAATGTCTTACAATATGATATCAAGAGGCATCTCCGTGGGTGTCTTCTTTGAGGTCTCTCTTGTGTGTCTCCTTGGTGCTTGTCTTGCGATTATCATAGGATAAAGCCTTGAAGCTTTACAAACCTGCCATGACATAAATGCCTCGTACAAGTACCTCTCTGAAGCATTCGACTTCACCGTTCGATTACAACTACTTCACTTGCTTACTTGATTTAACTCCAAGTGCCGGTGGGAAAGTCAGCTTTTGGTATTATTTCCGTAGGTATTCCCGTCTGCTGCCAGTAGATGCACGCCTCAACACAACATCATAACGAAGGTAAACACCTGGCTCAGAGAAAGGTCTGTGTGGTTTTCAGGACAAACATTGATTGCTGCGTCGATCAGTTAAAAAATATTTGTTGTTGCATATTTTATTATCGAGAGCGACATTGGAAAGTCAGGCTGTGTTGTCGCTCCCTTGAACTGCTCCTTGGGGCGGAAAAAGTCAATGACCATATATGCCAATTTTAAACTGAGAAGAAACTGTCGCCTGACGTGAGGAAGCCACGCTCTTACTTCTCGCTAATTTTTATAGTGCGCCAACGTTTTAAATGTATGGTATGGAACGAGAATTTAGACTTCCTACCGAGTGTGATTAGTAATATATTATGCAAAGAAACTAACTAATAATTTTCACGCACAGTGACGTGGATCAAGTTGTGCGAAGCTGTGTATATTCAGTTGTGCTTTCTTTGATGTGTTTCTGCATCGAGTGAGTGAGCTGACATACCTTGTCGGGTAACAAGGATGGATGCTGATGAGATGCAGAAATCACATCTGCGTTTGTTGCGTACCGTTCTCTTGAACCCAGTGCTGTAGCGCCGCTGTAGCAGAGCCTTCGGGGTAAAGAGTCGCCAGCATTTTTTTAGAAGCTTTTTCGCTCTTCGATCCGTAGGACCAGAAAATGCTTTCAATCAGAATAAGTGTAGTCTATCAAAAATCGTTCATATCAAGGTCTCCAATACACGTGCGCACATTTTAGAGAACGCCTCGCACGGAGCACGCCCTGGCCCGGGGACGGCAGACGCCGATGCCAATGGAAGACTGAGGCCAGTAAAAATCTGATATTAGAGAGAACTAAGCATATCAGATAAGAGAATATCACTACAGCTTTGTGCTCATTTATACTATAACACAATATGACAGAGATGATCACATGCCACAAACGAGGATCTTGGATATTAAGACAAAAACCTGGCTGGTTTTATTTGGCGGTAAAGCCTCACGATGGGGGCGACAGATTATCCCCAAATACCAGAGAAATATTTCGAAAACATACTCTAATTAAGAATTGAAGCGACGCTTTCTAATCGCTGTTTTTAACCCGGTTTCTGTCGTGCAAAGTGTAAAATCTTGGCGATTTTCATCTCAAAACCTTGCCTTGGGGTGATTTCTAAGTGTATGAAACCGACATTATAGATGGTTTGGTATGGCTTATTAACAATATACTAGTCTATATATCCAAAATACATCGAGCGATTCTCTAGTGCTTTTTATTTTTATAGATGGTCTAATTATGTTCTGTGTAAGGTATACATGTGTGATGTGAAGCCAGAGAAGACAAGCGTGGATGACCAAATACACTAGTTCAACGTCTGCTGATCATTACTTAGAGAATCTTATGAGAAATAATTGAACTTTCAGATGACGTTTAGATGAAACACCATAAGCATTCTCCAAGCTTTGTGTATGTATAGATACTCTCGAGAACAAAAGCCTGATACCATAGACTTACATTGCCGATCGCCATGTTTCTAACGGACCAGTTAGAGATTTGTACGCTTGGAATTGTTCCGCGAAATAGATACAAGCTCAAGTTAATAAATCGGAGTTTATCGACTCGACCTCTTGGATATGTCTCTTACACTGAGACGAAAGTATGTCCTTCGATAGTTGGTTGAGAGGGACATGTGACAGCGCCTCGGTGCCTACACGCCACACCTCTGAAAACTCTCTCTTTTCCTCTCCTATCAGCTCAGGTTTTTTTCGCCAGTTACAGATCGCTGAAGAGCATTTTCTGGAGGTGCATCCGCCTGCAGTCAGGACACCTTACATCACATTTGGGGGAGACTCATCTCGACCTCGCTGTGTTTGTCACTCCCGATCAACAACTCCCGCTGGCCCAGGCGCTGTCCCGCAGAAACGCACATCCAATGGGAGACGTCTCCCTCTCAGTAGGAGGCGAGGGAGCACAAGGTTCGAACACCTTCACATTTACTGTTACATCGCAGCTACCTCTGCGTCACGTGAACATAGACGATATAACTTGTTGCTGAGGACTTGGCCAAATTCCCAAACTCGCTGTGATCACGTTGCTTGTGTGACCACTTTTAAAATCACGTCCATTCTGGACCCAAAGATTCAGACTTATTTTAAAGCATTACGAACATGTCACAGACGATTATCCCTGGATGTTGGCCGACCAGTTTGGCTCTCTGGGACTTTAACCTCCTGTAACCTTCCACAGACTCTATTTATGCTCTGACCCAATAAAAAAAAAAGCAACAAAATAAGGACGTTCATTTTGACCGTGCCCACCCTTCCTGAGAGTCACATGGCGACGTTTCAAACCAGCCAAGTTCGGACTCGCGATAGAGTACGATAGTACTATATACGACCAAAAAATAAAGGGCAGGCACAGGAGTGACCATAATTAGAAGAATGCCAGACACTATGGGGTGCTCTCAAAGAGCTACTCGGTCACGTTCAACCGGGGGGGACCCCTAGCCGAGGTTGGGTTGGTTAGCAGCTTCTGCCGCTTGGGAGACTGCTAACATAGAAGCACACCGATAAATCCCAAAGATGGAATTGATTTCACAGTCTCCATTCTAACACTAACTCCGCTCTGTCCTACTAAAGCGTGAACACAGGAACGCGCGCTCGGGATGTTGAGCGGAACAACCCCGAGATAACCAGGTTTTTGGAAAGTATGTACCGCCGTCGCATTTCATCTTCATATTGGAGTATTCACTGCAACAGTATTTTTCCGAAATATTCTGGTGGGTGCTTTAGGGAGATTATGTTGGATCTGCCACCAACGCTCGCAAACCATTTGACTCAAATGAAGGCCCAGCAGATGGTCTCTCTCTGTAGCTTTGTTGTCTAGCCGCGATCGGTGCGTAGACGCGTCAATCTCTTATCAATACTCATTTAGTAAGGTAAAATGAAAGAGGACTTATAATGTATGTTATAGCCCTCTAGTGCGATACGTCAAATACCAGAGGATTACTCTTTAAAAACAGAGACATACAAGATGTTCCCTCACATTTATGTTCTTACAATTGGGCTCAGTTCGGTGGTGCATTGTTGCTGGCCACGAGTTTCTGTCTCGCCTGGCACCGAGGACGTAGACTCAGTTTTAAAAGAGGGTCCTCTGTACGCACAACTAGCAAGGTGTGTGCAGGCATGAGTTCACTGATCCAAAGCTTGCTCTAATCGTGTTGTTCTCTTTTAAATTCATTTCTGTACCTTTTGTGACCATGCCAGGTCTATTCAACCGGTATTGCTACGTGCAGATTCCAAGAGTAGAAAGTGTCGCTCCCGGGACTCCCGACAAAGCCTACATTATGAAACCTCATCAGAATGCGACAGACTCTTCTTTTGCGCCTACATAGGCCATCAGATTTGGATAATATGTCCCTCGGAAACCTTTGCTGGCATCTCAGTCTCCCTGTCTCTCATCTCCTTTGGGGGCATGCCATCGACGTGAAGGCAAGAATCGAGGTTCTCATCAAAATCTGCTTGGAGGTAGATGTGATGTCTTTTAAGGTAGTTTTCATCACACTTTCTATGATATTATATGAAGAGCTGGAGCCCTTCTTTAATCGGGTCCTCAAACTCTAATGCTGGGTGCAATCTTCTCATTCTCGTATTTGCCATGAGATTGGATCAAAATCAACAGCGGTTTTCGGCCATCATCCGCTACAACTCCAGAGAGTGCCTGTTGTACAGTGAGCTTCTTATGAATTCATACATAGTGACTATATTGACAATTTTGACATGCTGTCTCTCCCTTCAATGTTGTCGATCCCCTAGTTTGGTGGAATTACTTACAGTATCTTATCCTACTGTTGCATGGTATAAATAAATCTCGGCGTATTCAATAATAATTTGTGATAAGTCAGAGCGATCTCGCCTTCCAATCACATTTTAATCGTGCCAAACTATGGAAAGAAGAATGTTGCTGCATAAGTAGAATGTGTAGTTTGAAAGGATCGTATAGACATTCGTAGCTTAAGCAAATGCTCGTGGAGACACATTTATTGGACTGTCATTTATATTCCGCCCTATTAAAGTATCTTTATTATGCTAAACCGTATCTCTTGGTTTAAACTATAGGCCGCGGGCGGATATCAACAAGTGTCCAGTCATACATAATTATAACTATTGATTTTTTTCTTCCTGCCCCTGAGAGCTCGGTGGCAAAAAATAGAACTGTTTGGCAACATCTGTTAACCGGTCCACGGGCGAATCATGTTTTTTTGTCCTTGCGAAAAGACCACACAGACTTTCTCTGCCATGGTGCGTTCCCTCGTTAAGATTGTCGTGGGTGGTGAGCGTCTTCCCAGCGATGACATCTGAATAATTCGCCGGTCTCAGTACCAGCTTACGCCGCTATGCCACCCTGTTCTTGACTGTCGTATTCGCAACTGGCAGCTAGGACGGGAAATAATACTGCTGTTATACCATTTTATCTCACCCATGCGCGCAACATATATAAAAACCACACAAAAGTCCTCATAGTTTAAAATATTCAACTTCATTAACGCTCCTCGCAACTCTCCGGCAGACGCTCTGTTACGATTATTATGTTGAAGATAAGTAATTTGGAGTGTTATTGTGTACTGCCAGGTATGTGCAGGTTTGTTGAGTTCTCAGTGAGACAAAAATAAGTCAATTGAAATGTAGCAATGACTTCAAGCAATATCTCTGATTGGAATTGCGCAGGCGCTAGAGGATTTGGAGTAGTACCTTTAATCCGATCTTAAATTGCCCTCTTATGGGTTTTAAAGATCTAACATGGGTGCTACGCACCCAGCACAATTACGAGCGCACTCCAGAGGACACTCAGGAGACATCAGTAAGACCTCAGAAAGAACTACAGGAGATCCCAGAGGAAGACCCCCAGACAGACCTACTTAGGAGAACCACCGAGCGTGATGGATGCTCGCTGTAGCGGCTGAGCCCCTTTGAGAGGAGACCTCGTAAGTGTGCTCGCGCTCAGGTGATGACGTCGCTGTTTGTGCTGACGGTCGCCAAGAGACCATCCGAAGACCACCGGAACGCCTGAGGGATGACGCCACAGAAAGACCAAGGAGACCTGATAGGGACCCCAGGAACCACAAGCGAAGACACAGGAGTAGTGCGTGTGGAGTGACGTGCGGAGCGAGATCCACAGAATTGGACAGGTCTCTACTTAAGGGAAAGCAGCAGTGACATGAACGCGCCATCGGAGACCCAGAAGAACCACCAGAGAGACCTCAGGAGCCACAGAAGATCCTCTAAGTAGATCCCACAAGGAAAGCAGCAAAGGCAACTGAAGAGTCCAGACACTGAACAGAGAGACCGCCAGAAACGGAACCTTAGGATGCGACGCGGGCAGGAGTGAGGACTACTAAGAATACTGTAAGAGAGAACCAGATAGACCTGTATGTGGACCAGACCGCGAGAGATTAGCCCGATCCTTGACACGAAGACCTCAGCGAGACACGGCAGTCTTGAGACCCCTGGACGACCCAGCCAGGAGAGACCTCAGAAGGAACCTCAGAAGGGATACCACCAGAGATGGGGACCGGCACCTTGAAGAACCTGTTAGCAAACCACGAGCCGGCCGTGGTGCGATCAGTTGAGCCCCCTCCAGTAGTGTAGAGCCAGCCCGAAGGAGATTGTCCAGCGAGGAACACACTGGAGACCCAATCCAACAGACTGAGCACCCCAGTTAGAGGAACCCCCAGAAGATCCTGCAGACAGCACAAACCACGAACAACAATCGACGCTTGAAGCCAAGCTTCAGAGATAGACCAGCTCATTCTCTTCAATGTTTCCGCAATTCCTTTTAAGGTGGCTCCCTACAATGTTTTGCAAAG
This sequence comes from Chaenogobius annularis, assembly GCA_015082035.1. Lineage (NCBI taxonomy): Eukaryota > Metazoa > Chordata > Actinopteri > Gobiiformes > Gobiidae > Chaenogobius > Chaenogobius annularis. The sequence goes on from BJKM01001095.1 coordinate 135,950, forward strand.
AAAAAATCCTCTCTGCAGCATGTGTCGTCCTGTTGGTGGCCAGTCTAATCAAATAAGTCATAAATAATTTTAGAGTTTCAATTCGTTAGCCAATGTTAGCTCATTTGCAGGGTTGGAGGATCGTAATGGTATTTTGAATCGCTCGTAGGTGTATCGCTCAGAGATTTAGTGGTACCTCAGCATTCTGGGTCGGTGGTGCCCATAACTAGTGAGGCAATCTGTTTACTGGACCCTGGCGTACATTGATGAGGTTCAATTTGGGCTGATACGATCGACCTCAAGAAACACAGTCTGTTTTTGCCGACTAACCAAGAGCGAGTGAGTGACACGTGAGCGAGCGCACAAAAACAGAACATCGAAACCGTAAACCCGTTTCAATGTGCGTTCCAAGGCGGTGACGAGACCTACAAGAAGAACCTGCAGAAGCTGGAGAAGTTCGTGATGGTGAAGTTCCTGCAGGACAGCGTGGTGGATCCCGTCGACACTGAGGTTCAAACACTGTCGATACGTTCAGTCGCTCAGAACGGCACTTTGAACCGTTTGGTTTTTGTCGTTTCGTCAGTGGTTCGGATTCCTGAAAACGGGTCAAGCCAAAGAGACGGAGACGCTGCAGCAAAGTGTGATCTACAAAGAGGTTTGTGTAAAGTTTATTATTGTACTTCCTGGTTTGACACAGGTAGGTCATTCCACAGCCGTTACCTAGCAACCAGACTGTAAACAAGAGCCCAGATCCACATGAACGACACCACAGTTCTGATCTGACACAATAAAACACCTTTATTTAGTCCAACGACGGTTTAAACTGTCAGAAAAGTGTCAGTTAAGTGTCGACTGTGTCGCACACTGATGACATCACAGAGGGAGTCAGTTTGAGCTCTACTTCCTGTCATTTGAAAACTCTCATTTTCCCCCCAAATTCTACACAAACTGCAACTGAACGGAAGTAAAACACCAAACTAAGACAGAATTATGAAAACAGAAGAAACTTCACGAGGACTTTAACTCTGCCGTGACTTGATTTGGTCTTGTAGTTAGTCCCGGTTTAGCCCTTGTCCCATGTTTAGTTCTGGGTTTATTCTTAGTTCAGTCCCGAGTTTAGTGTGCGTAGAACGCAGATTTGTGTCTATATTTGTGACATTTAAAATAATCTCACATTCGGTTCTTTTAAATGCCAAATCCCACAAGAAAAGTCAGAACAACACAGGAAATAACGCTTTTTTAAAAAAAACGTCTTTTTCCAGGACCGTCTGGGTCTCGCCGCGTGGACGGCGCCGGGAAGTTGGTTTCTGGAAACGGACGGCGATCATCTGCAGTTCAGCCGCGAGGGTTCACGGAGAACCTGCTGCCCTTCCTACGATCCTAACGCCATTGAACCTGCTGCCCTTCCTACGATCCTAACGCCATTGAACACCATGCTTAACCTGCCCTCCTACGATCCTACTCCTTGAAACCTGCTGCCCCCTACCCTAACCATGAACCTGCTGCCCTTCCTACCGCCATTGAACCTGCTGCCCTTCCTACCACCATTGAACCTGCTGCCCTTCCTGCCCTCCAAACGTCATTATATTGGAATGAATCACACTGTAACAGAACTGTGGAAAAACACTGTCAAATTTGCACTGATTTGAACTTTACTTTTGTCTCCAGAGTTACGTCTGCAAACATCTGCTTTTATTAGTTTATTTTTATGGTAATGGTTTTTAAAGATGGAAGTGTTTTGTTTTAAATGCCTTTGAATAAAAATGTACAAACAAATTTAGTATTTTTTATTTATCCAAAACCTGAATATAATCAAACAGACGAGCACTTTTATTGGTTCTGACAAGATGAAAGTGTTAGAGCTGCAACTAACCAAACCTCCACCGGGGGCCCAGAGAGGCCCGGGACCTCCACCGGGGGCCCAGAGATGAGGCCCGGGACTGAGAAGCCAAGAACCAGAATATAAAATGACGTCAATAAATTGGACTAAATAAAACTGACAATGGGAAAACAAACATTCAAAGGCTAAAGCTAAAAATGTGCTCTTAAACCTGAACGTTCTCCGACCTCCTGCAGAGGGCTCCAGGGGGCTCCAGGGGGCCTTGCCGCGAGAGCGTCCGGACTTTGCAAATTTAGACCAAACAGAGGCAACAAACCAAATAAAAAAGGTGTAAATGTGACTTTCAGCTTCGAGAGCAAGAATATTTACAATTAAAATATGAAAAAGACATGTCGTCCTTCGTCATGAAGTATGAGTCCGTTGAGTTCGATCCAAATACAGATGAACCGTCGCATTCAAAGTTGGTCCTGTATGAAAGAACCCACAGACACGTTCTGTTACGTCTTTTTATTCATGTTTTCAAATGAACGTTTGGACCCAAAAATCAGGAAACAAAAACACAGGAACTCAGTTTGACTTTGACACATTTACGCCGTTTTTGAGTGGTTTTAGGTGAATCTTCTGCCCTTTTCTTTTACAAAACAGAGCCGTTCTTTTGAACCCTTTTGACGTGGAATGACGTCACTCTGGAATGTCCATTAGTGATTTCAGTGGAAAGAACCTCCTCAAGCCTAGTCTAAAGAAGGAGGAGCTTCTGCGTGATCGGACACTTCTTACGCTTGTGTCCCTTAAATCCAGCACTATGGAATATATATGTTTAACTCGTGACAGGCAGTATTCTTTCAGTGGATTACGAGTGCTTAAACCGGAGAAGGACAGAAAACAGGACAAAACATGACGATTTGGACCCACGAAACGAAGCAGAGCGACTCCGACTCTGAACAAACGCTACATCACAAAAAAGACCCTCATTTTAAAAAGCATTTTATGGAGAAGTCACGAGCCAAAACCGTTACGCTAAACTCCTCCCACATTGGCTAAACTACAGCGTGTAAAAGTTATTTATTTAAGCTATTGGCAATTTTTACAACCGCAAGAGACTTTCTACTCAAATGACTTGAATTCAGGATTTGAACCCATGCGTTTGGACGACTTATGTGCGTTTATGAAGAGAATTACCATTTTATTGGAACGCGACTGAAATGTCACAAGTTAAATCGTCCAGGTTTAAGTCCTCTGAAGTAAGCGAGACATTTCAGAATTACAATAAAAAGAAATTTTATCTGGATTTTCGCATCTTTTACTTAAAATATTTGTCAGTGGAATATTTTTTTTTAGCTCAAAAACAAAAAGTTTCACGTTTTCTAATTATTAAGTGTATTAAGTTGTTAAAGAACTTTAAAAAACACTTACAGGGTTTAAGTTATTGTTTTCCCAATTTTTAAGTGAATTAAGATTCTTTTTTAAGTGTATCAAGTTGATTTTTATAATTTAAGTGCATCAAGACGTTTATATGTATTAAGTTGCTGTTTTTTAATCATTTGTGTATTAAGATGTTATTTATACATTTTTTACACATTCCGTGTTCTAAAGGCGTAGTAGTACAAGGCCTGTTAAAGTTACTCCGATACAAATAAAGTGTTTTGCAAAAGTACTTCACACACAAAAACGCTCAATATCTTAAATTTAAGACAGTTTAAATCAGTCGCAAAGCGCTCTGGCCTTTTATTTACTGCTCCTTCGTGATTGGCTGGAAAACGGCGCTATAGGAATACAAAAAGCAGCGTTCTCATTGGCTGTCGGAGCTGAAGCTGTGCCGCGATTGGCCGAGGAAGTGTTTGGAGGGGGCGGAGTCTGCAGAGAGCTGGCGCCGGGGTCAGTCACGAGGCGTTTTCCTGAAATTAAAAAAATGGATTCTGGGAGGAAATAAAAAAAAAAAAAAAAAAAGAAGAGGCGGAGAGTTTTATCCGGCGATTTCCGTGGCTTGGTCACCAACTTGTGCCCGTCCCAGACCGTCTTGAACTGCTCCGGTACCGGCAACTCGGTCTGCGGAAAGACGGCAAACGTGAGTCCGAAACCGGTTCTGAAGCAGGACCGCGAAAGAGCCAAACGCAGCCCCGGTTAGGGACGAGTGCCATTGAGAAACGAGAAATTAAAACTTTAAATATTCAATGTGAACAAATTCAACTGTGCAAAAGTTTGATTCTAATCGATTCTATTTGACAAAACTCCAGATTCATGTTTCAATTTGTGGGGAAATTATGCATTGAATATTTGGGAGAATTTTTCCCTCTTGAATTATTATTATCACAAAATTCAATGATAAAAAATGTCTATTGTGAATTTCTAAGTAAAATACAATTAAAAAGTGAAAACATTTTGAATTTTAAAATGCTGTGGAATGTCTCAAAACAAAATCCGTCATAAATGAGGTTAGATTTAAATACTGTATCAGAGAAAAAATAATTCAATATTATATAAAATAAATAAAAATTCCACCAAGTAAATCTTTGGTCTTGCGAAACAAAAGCAGCACAAAAAAGGTTCTGGCGCAGGTTCCACACATTTGTCCTGAACATTGAGCCCTCTTGTAGTCCCGATGTGGACTTGTTCATAGTCCTAGTCTAGTCCTAGGTCTAGTTCCTAGGTCTAGTCCTAGGTCTAGTCCTAGGTCTAGTCCCATAGGGTCTAGTCCAGTCTAGTCCAGTCTAGTCCCTTAGTGTCTAGTCCTATCAGGTGAAAGGTGACATTTGGTGCAGAGGATGGACTCACGAATTCTCCGTCTTGTTGGGCACGAGGATGTTCATCTCGGAGCTCTTGGCGCTGATGATCTCGCAAGCTCAGAGAGTCTTTTGCTCAGGTAAACGTGGCAACCGCTCCGTCTTGTTGATGGAGATGGTCGGACTTTACCATCACCTGGAAATGAG
>BJKM01001096.1:0-35000 GCA_015082035.1 Chaenogobius annularis
TGCAGGAGAAGAGAGTGGTGAACGACAGGGGCCCGCAGAAGGCCCAGGAGGACACAGAGGGACCCAAAGCCCAGAGCCCAACCAAGAGGATGTCGGGTCGAGTGGGTCGAAACCCAAGAGGAGGGGGCCAAGAGGAGAAGGGCCCCTGTGAGGAAGAATCTGGGGAGACGCCGGGTCGTAGGGGGAGGATCGTGGGGCGGCAGCCCAGCGAGGGCCATCAAGGGGGAAAGAAAGCCGAGACACCTGTGTGGTGCAGATGACCAGGTCCAAAGGTTTATTCTAACATGCCGCACTTCCTCCTCTTCCTCTCCCTTGTCCATCTCACCTTCCTCTTCCTCTCCCCCCTCTCCTTCCTCTCTCTCTTCCTCTCTCCTCTCCTCTCCTGTACTCTCCTCCTCTCCTCTCTCCTTCTCCTCCCCTCTCCTCCTCCTCTCTCTCTCCCTCTCCTCTCTCTCTCTCCTCTCTCCTCTCCTCTCTCCTCTCCTCTCTCCTCTCCTCCTCTCTCTCTCCTCTCTCCTCTCCTCTCCTCCTCCTCCTCCTCCTCTCCTCTCTCCTCTCCTCTCTCCTCTCCTTACCTCTCCTCTCCTCTCTCCTCTCTCCTCTCCTCCTCTCCTCTCTCCTCCCCTCCTCTCCTCACCCCTCTCCTCCCTCTCTCCTTCCTCTCCTTCCTCTCCTCTCCTCCCCTCCTCACCCCTCTCCTCCCTTCTCTCCTTCCTCTCCTTCCTCTCCTCTCCTCACCCCTCTCCTCACCCCTCTCCTCTCTCCTCTCCTCCCCCTCCTCTCCCTCCCTCCTCCTCTCCTCTCTCCTCTCCTCTCCTCACCCCTCTTCTCCTCTCTCCTCTCCCGCCCCTCCTCTCCTCTCCTGTACTCTCCTCCCCCTCTCCTTCCTCTCCTTTCTCCTCCCCTCCCTCTCTCCTAACCCCTCCCCCTCTCTCCTCTCCTCTCTCCTCCCCTAACCTCTCCTAACCCTCTCCCTCCTTCCCTCCTCCTCCCCTCCTCTAACTCCTCCTCCTCCTCTCCTCTCTCTCTCTCCTCTCTCCCTCTCCTCTCCTGTACTCTCCTCTCTCCTCTCATCTCTCCTCTCCTCCCCCCTCTCCTTCCCTCCTCTCTCCTCTCTCCTCTCTCCTCCTCCTCCCCCTCCTCCCCCTCCTCCCTCCTCTCCTCCCCTCCTCTCCTCTACTCTCCTCCTCTCCTCTCTCTCTCTCCTCTCCTCTCTCCTCCCCTCCTCCCCTCCCCCTCCCCCTCTCTCCTCTCTCCTCTCCTCCCCTCCTTCCTCTCCTCTCTCCTCTCCTCTCTCCTCTCTCCTCCCCTCCCTCCCCTCTCTCCTCTCTTCCTCTCCTGTATCTCCTCCTCTCCTTCCTCTCTCTCCTCTCTCTCTCTCTCTCCTCCCTCCCCCCTCCCCTCCCCTCTCCCTCTCTCCCTCCCCTTCCTCCTCTCCTCTCCCTCCTCTCCTCCTCTCCTCTCTCCTCTCCCCTCTCTCCCCTCCTCCCTCTCCTCCCTCTCTCTCTCTCTCTCCTGTCTCTCCCCTCTCCTCTCTCCTCCTCTCTCTCTCTCCTCTCCTCCTCTCTCCTCCCCCTCCTCCTCCTCCCCTCTCCCCCTCTCTCTCCTCTCCCTCTCCTGTACTCTCCTCCTCTCCTCCTCTCCTCTCCTCTCTCCTCTCCTCTCTCCTCCCCTCCCCCCCCCCTCCCCCTCTCTCCTCTCCTCTCCTCTCCCCTCTCCTTCCCTCCTCTCTCTCTTCCTTCTCTCCTCTTCCTCCCCTCCCCTCCCCTCTCTCCTCTTCTCCTCTCCTGACTCTCCTAACATCCTTAAACAATATGTCGTGGTCTTCAGCGGAGGAGTCGGAGTTCACCTCGCCGCCGCCCGTCAAAGGCTCTGTAAAATCGTATTGGAGGAGTATCTATTCCCACGAAACTCAGACATTCCACCCTCCACTGTCAGAACAAGCCAATGACTCAAATGTGCTGTGCTCAGGAATGGAAGAGAAGAGGCGACAGAACACGAGAAAATGAATGAGAAATGGAGAAAATTGCGGAGTATGAAAGAGGACAGCGGGTATGTTTTCATTGGTCAACTCTCATTGATCTCTCTCTGAAATAAGATTCCACATTCAAAGAACACTAAATGGGTTGTGGTGGAGTGTTGCTTATTCTCCATCTGTAGCAGACGGGGAAAGCCCAGCAGACACTCCTGGCATGACCCACGGCGTTCAGGTCCTGCCCCTGACACTGACCGCAAGGAGGGCAGCAGGAGACATGTGCGCAACTGGGGGGGACTGGACTTTGATAATGTGAAGACAGGAGCTGAGCTGGAGAAGAGTGGACTGTGAGTCATACTCCGTGTGTCATCTGGGAGACGCACATGCATGCACACACACACATGCACGTACGCACACGCGCAGAGGAGGACTGTGGGATTCGCAGTTCTAGTGATAAAAACACTGTCAATAGGAATTTCATGAATATAAATTAGAATTGGTATTCCACCACCTGGTTTGGAACATCACTTGTTGATCAATGTCTATTGCCAAGATCAAGAGTCTTCGTAAAGTGAGTCAGGCGCGTGGTCGAGGGCGCGTGTCAGAGGGCGCAGTTCAGAGGGCGCGTGCAGAGAGGTGGTCAGAGGCGCGTGGTCAGAGGGCGCGTGGTCCGTGGTCAGAGGGCGCAGTGGTCAGAGGCGCGTGGTCAGAGGGCGCGTGGTCAGAGGGCGCGTGGTCACGAGGAGCGCGTGTCAGAGGCGGTGCAGCGCGTGGTCAGAGGCGCGTGGTTGTGTCAGAGGGCGCGCGTGGTGACATCAGCCCACGTTACACGTCAGATCAGAGTAGAGGTGCTCTACACGCTTACAGAAGAATGCAGTTTATAAAATATTGCTGAGCAATAAAAAAGGCCACACATTGGCTCATTTCAGGCAGGGCAGTCAGAGTGTCAGCTGCTCTTCATGTCGAGGACCTCAAACCTCTTTCATGCCAAACACATGTTCTATAGTAGAATAACATTCAATAATGTTTTGGAAGAAGTCACTACTGAAAGATCACTTATTATCTTGGTCCAAAACACCTATTGTTTCTACTTCACACATATATTCACTTAATGTTTTCAATTTCGATAACATCTCTTGGTTCAAAGTTTTGGACTGGTGTCGTTGTTGTGCAGAGCCGGCGCCCTGGGCACAAAGGCTCTGTGGATATGACCATGTCCATGACGGGCCGGGAGCGCGCCGAGTACCTGCGCTGGAAAGAAGGAGCGCGAGCAGATTGACGAGGAGAGACTGGCACGGCACCGCAACGCCACAGGACAGTGGAGACGCGAGTGGGACGCGCAGAAGTCTGACAGCATGTGAGCCCTCTCGCACGCCACGCTAACCACTCCACACGCACGCACGGCACGCCAACCACCGCACGCCACGCTCACCACGCCACGCTAAACATTCCATGCTAACCACTCCACGTACACTCTAACCCACGCGACTCCTTAACCACGCCGCGCACGCGACGCCCCAACCACTCAGCGCGCACGCTACCGCCCCAACCACTCACGCGCACGCACCCACCCGCGCGCACGCTTTCCGCCCCAACCACTCCAGCGCGCACGCTACCGCCCCCAACCACTCAGCGCGCACCCCTCCGTTGTCATGGCACTTCTGGTCGAGGGGGAAGTCTGTGTTTTGTGCACACGGGTGGTGGTTTTGATTGTATCTGACTCTGGGCTATGCTGGTAGGTTCACAGAGGACCAGGCTGTGGGTGCAGAGGGCACAGCAACCGAGCAGGGCACCCGCCGGGGTGAGTACTCGACACACACACGTTGTGTCTTCTAAATCTTAATTACATTGGGCAGATGGCGCTTCTAAGTAGCTCTTTCATTTAAGCTGTTCTGCTGCGTGTTATTTCCCAGGATAAGTGGGACCTTGACACGGAGGTCGCCTGATCTCAGAGGAATAGAGTCATTCTAACACAACCTCAGTGTGCTTTTTCTCAAATCCTTATTCAACCATGTACAGGACACTTGATGACGAGTTGGGCATTTTCTCTAACACAGAAAGGGAGAGAGTTAAGAAGAGGAGAGTCAAGCTGACATGTATTAATGCAGACATGTGTTGGGTTAAAAATGTCATGTAGATGTTTTTAACTGTGAAAACATGGAAATGTTAATACACTGCTTGTTATTATGAAATACAAGGCTAGTTCAAGTAAAACTTCGCTTTGACTGGAGGATCAGTGAGCATTGACGTGTCCACAGAGGGCGTAGTGTTATTTGGCCACGTATCTTTGATCATGACAAACAAAACAGAACTTTCTTTTTTATGTTACTAATAATAAACAACTATCGCATACAAGGCATTTGTCCAGATCTAAAGTGGATCGCTGTTTAGAGGAAAAGGGAGGTGGAGGATGCCCTGAGCACTGTTTTGATCCCAACAGAACTCCAATCACTGGTGTGTTCACTGCTGACACAGGAGTTTCGTTCTCTCATGTTGGGGGCCAAGCTCCAGCCAGTAGATTGAGTTTGCGTCTCAAACGATGATCTATAGCTGTTACTGTTTACTACGAAGTACCCAAGAAAACATAATATGTTGTCTTTTTTTCATTATTAGTAATTTTTTCCTAGATGACTGTAAGCGACCTCCTAAGGAGCCTACATTTGGGGATTTCTTGTCCCAGGGCAGGAGTCATGGACCAAGAGGCGATCGGGGACGGGGCCGACATCGAGGCTCCAGACCCAGTTACAGGTGTGTGTGTGTGTGTGTGTGTGCGCGTGCGTACTCAAGTCTCTGTTCGAGTCTTTTCATCCTTTCACTTAATTCCACAAACTCCTTTGTTATTGTCACAGTATCGGGGCGAATTTTTTTTGTATTCCTAATTTTCCGATTCTCCAAGCCCAATAAGAAGCTATCATGAATACAAATAGGTCTTCTATGAGCAGAGGCTCGATGCGTAGGACCTGCCAGAGTCCCGTACGTACCCCGCCGCGTCTGTACCGTCGGGACAGGTGGCTTCTCCCGGAGCAGCTTTTCTTGGGGGAAAAAAACTTTATCCAAGAGACCAATCAATCAGATTAATTTTCCCAGAGATCAACAGGTGAGCACGCGAACCGTGAATAGAGAGATAAAAGTTTACAAGACGAGGCAAAGTAGCAGGCAGAGCGGGAGCAGAGAGAAAACACGTCTGCACTGGAGGAGGGCTGAGCAAGATAATAATAGGTATTTGTAGTCTCCAAAACATCAAAATGTATGTTTTATGATTATATAGGAGCTACAATCAGTTTGGCACAGTTGGCACATATTTGGAGAACTTGTTCCAAATATACTTTTTGATTCAAAAAGGTCAACAGCACGTCACGGCACCAAAAAAAAAAAGCCTATTCCTCGAGATTTCATACTTTACAGAGTTGTCCAACAAGATAAACAGCAAGTACAGTGAAAAGCATAATTTTACAGTGAAGTATGTCATAAATAGGACCTTTACAAATTGACAATATTCAGGCATGACTAAAAAATGATGATATTATTTTATTTGTGGGCTTCTGCAGTGTAAGTTGTGTACAGTGTACAATAGGATGTGGATGGCCCATCTCTGGGCTTTTAGTAAAACAATGGGATTAGTCCCAAGTGAAACCAAAACTCCCCCCACAGAGGAGGATATAATCCTGAGTTCCCAGACTCGATTCGCAGATTGAGAATGACTCTTGGATGAGAGTTGAAACTTTTTTTCCTAAAACAGAGTCCAGATGATACAACTGAATCTTTTTCTACAACATGTATATGACAACATATATATATAAAGCACATTTGGCACTAATTTCTTGGAAGATGAGGCTTCTCCCCAGTCTGAGGTCCAGAGCACTCTGGAGCAGATTTTCATCAAGGATGTCTACGTAACTGCTGCATTAATCTTTCTGTTGATCCGGACTAGTCTCCCAGTTCCTGCTGCTGAAGAACATCTCCACAGCATGATGCTGCCACCACCATGCTTCACTGTTGGGATGGTACTGGACAGGTGACGAGCGGGGCCTGGTTTCCTCCAGACATGACGCTTCCAATTAAAGCTAAAGACATCAATCTTTGTTTCATCAGACCAGAGATGTTTGTTTCTCATGGTCTGAGAGTCCTTCAAGTGCCTTTTCCCAAACTCCAGGCAGTTGTCATGTGCCTTTTACTGAGGAGTGGCTTCAGTCACACTCTGCCACACAGGCCGGATTGGTGGAGTGCGCCAGAGATAGTCGTTCATCTAGAAGGTTCTCCTCTCTTCAGAGACACACTGGAGATCTGTCAGAGTGACCATTGGGTCCTTGGTCACCTCCCTGACCAAGGCCCTTCTCCCCTCAGGTTGGTCAGGCCCAGCTCTTGGAAGAGTTTTGGTGGTTACAAACGCTGGTGGTTCTGTGCTCAGAGGAACCTTCAGTGCTGCAGAGATGTTTCTGTCCCTTCTCTAGATCTTTGCCTTAACGGTTCCTTGGACTTCATGTCTTGGTTTGTGCTCTGACATCACTGTTAACTGTGGGACCTTCTATAGACAGGTGTGTGCTTTTCCAGAGCTTGTCCAAACATAAATTCAAACAACCTTCTTTCATGTTGGTATTATTGGGTAGTGTTTTGTAAAGAAAAAAATAGGCAAATAATTAATGAAATACATTTTGGAATGTTATATTTCAATACTAAGGAATTTTCTCAAATATCTGCTGTCTCCACAGTCACATTGAACTATTAGCACAATGCATTTGTAACTGCAGAAGGCTCAGCTGCTGCACAAGGAAAGCAGATTCACAGACAGCAGGGGCAGTAGAGGGCAACTTAAGAGAACAATAACACCCAGTACTGTCAGCCAAATGCAGTGCACTGCCATATTGGATTGGGCTAACTCTGATAACTCACAGTTCTTGAAATGTTTTAGAGTTTGTAAGGAATTCCAAGTATTTTGTAGTGTTCCAGTGTGTAATTAAATGTTTGAACTCGGAAATTCTGACTTCCGAGACAAATAGAACGCAGCATAAGTACCTGGGGGGAAAAAGCATACGTCTCCTTTTAACCTTAATTTTTATTGTGTGTTATGATTGCAGTATGCATGAAACCGCTGGGAAGCATGAAAGAGAAGAGAGGATAAAGGAGGTAACAGCAAAACAGGAGCTGAATACGGAGGAGTTATCTCTAGAACGCCAGGAGAAGCCAAAGGACTTGTCGTGGTGGAACCGTTGTCCCACCTTTCATCGCCCTGTGTTTGTCCTTCAGTAGCACCTACGGAGTAATGCCAGAGTTGACCTCTATCTATTTTTTCTATATGCCTTTGGGGCGCTATTAATCTTCTACATATCGATATGAGTTTAGAGAGATTAAAGATTTCCTGACTCAAAGGTGCGTGTGGTGTATCTGACGGAAGTGGTGTGTCAGACATAAACCTCGGGCCCAAGACCCGCTCATGTCTAGATTTAACTATTTGTGAAAGTTAGAAAAAGCAGAATCTGCAGAAATCTGTGTAAAAAAACGAATGTCATTATTTTATTTATATTTCTGGGCTTAATGAAGACAACTGTACTTGAAATGGGAGAGAGGACTATAGACATTTGGCAAAAGGTCAGGCCAGAACTTGAACCAAAACATTGTGGTTGCATCAAGTATTGCCAAACCACTGCTCTGGCAGTGAACACGCTTTATTAGTACATGACTTGATTTTACTGCACCAAACTCAGGGCATTTGAACATTTAACCATGTTGTAATGTGTAATGTTCCTAAATGATCCAAGTAGTTGAAGTGTGAATAAAGTGATGCTCTTGACATTAAGCTCATCCTTTCACGGCCTTTCCCCAAAAAGAGACCAACCTGCAGAGGACGATGAGGCCAGTGGTAGGACGCCAGTGACGGCAGGAGAGAGAGCCAAGGAGACTGAGATCCATCACAGTCCCTAAAGAGCTATGGCACCCCCCGACCAAAAGCACCACCTGGAGCCCCACAGTCCCCAGGGAGTCCCCAGAGGGCACCCCCCCAGCCTTTCTGTCCCCTGGACCCACCAACCCGTGTCCGACTGGGGCGAGGAGATGGAGCTGCTGTCCCCTCGAGTAGCATGGGGGAGAGAGCCCACTGAAGCCCCCAGTGCAGATGCCAGTCCCCCAGCAGAAGAGAGACTCCGGGGAGCCAGGGAGGCCCGAGCCCGAGGGCGAGCAGAGGCAGAGGCAGAGAGGCCGGCCAGGCAGAGCCCGAGGCAGAGCCCGAGGCAGCCCGAGGCAGAGCCCGAGGCCCCGAGCAGAGCCCGAGCCCGAGCCCGAGCCCGAGCCCGAGGCCCGAGCCCGAGGCACATTCTTTAGGGCTCAAAGGTTAGACTTCCACACATTACTGACCCTTCAGGTTATTTGACAGGAGTTTTAAGCTGAAGCTTTTTCTTCTGCCCTTTTAGACTTTGATCCGGGATGAAGAAGGGAGCAAGTCAGGTGGACCCAGCAGCTTCTGCTCAAGGTAAGGGGTCACTATAGCCCCTTAGCCACCCAGCACTACATTACTTTTCACGCTTAGAAATGTCCCCGGACCACCGATCCCTCAGCATCCTCGCCTCTCCGCAGACCTAACCTAACCGACCCGCTTGTCTGAACTGTAAATCCTGGTTCCATCCAAGTCGAGTCTGAATTAAAAAAAACCCGTATGAAATGAATTGCCCTAATTCGACGTCAGGTATTTTTAGCCCGTCTCCGCACCTCGCACGTTCCCGCTCCTCGCACGTTCCTGCAGCTCCTCGCAAGGCGTTCACCACACAACAACACCTAGTCCCCAATTCACTGTGGCACAGACTTTTCTCCGCACCCCCGAAGTTGCATAACTACAAGCCACAGAACAGCCTCCGGCGCCTTTTATGGCCTAGGGCCCAGGAGTGATTCGCCGAGCAGACGTTGTTCTCCTCCGCTCCTCGCCACAGTTCGCTACGACCGATGCTTCGCTATCGGTAACGCAGCCAGTGTATAGATTGACCCTTGCTTACGGACTCACAGTCCGCAACCGTGTTCTCCTTCTTTGTTCGTACCCTATATGGTGCGTCAAATGGTCAGTCCACGACAAACGCTCCCATCCATCATCCTCTCCTACAGAGTGCGCCACTTTTCATCCACCCTGTCCAGCGACCCGCCTCTTACCAAGTCGCGAGGCGTTTCCCGCCCCAGCCTTGCGCTTCGCACCTGCGGTTCCATCGGCCCTCGCTCCCCAAACAGATTTCCATCCGACTTCCTCTCCAACGCCTCTCCCCGCCACTGTGCTGATGCGCGCTTGTATATAACAACCACACCATAGCAACCTCTGTTTCCGCGATCTATATCCAGTGAGACGCCCGAACGCCTTTGGATTCCCTGCGCCTATCTGTGCGACACTCTATAACTCATTAATTCAGCATGTTGCCCACTGGAAGACGCTGCTTCTCCTCCTGTGTGTATCGATCGGTCAGTCTGTCTACGCGTGGCGCTCCGCGCCTTCGCCGCGCTCGAGTCTCCCAAATGAGTTCATTAACCTGCTCCATCCTGTATATTCATCGTTATTAATCCGCCGCCGCCCTTCTCGCGCCGCCTCACGCGAGGCCGCACCGACGTCTCCGTTCATCCCGCGCAGAAACTCAACCATGACAACTCTGTGAGATTTTCCAGCTCACAGGCCCTCAGGTGTTCCCGTCAGGGATCTCCACGTTACCGGCAGGAACAGAGCGCGAGCAAGAGCTTATCAATTAGACATGATCTCCGTCGTTTATGTTTTGTATGCTCGGGGTCTAAGTGAACGGAGAAAAGTCGGCCTCCTGGCAATCAGAGGATGGTCAATATAGCGTTGGAGGCTCGGAGCGCAGGTGTTGTGTAGTCTACAGGAAGGTGCAGGCCTGCCTCTCTTGTGAAGCGGCCAGTATTTTTCTGGCAGACAAATCAAGCTTCCTGTGGTGCATTTCGGCACAGTAGATCGGTATCGCGGCCTAGCTATCGGAGGCATCCGGGTGTGGGTGTTCTTGAAGATCTCGGCCCACAAATCTGCCCCAGTAGTTTGTGAGCGATCGAGAGCAATGCTAAGTTTTTGCGCTGCAAAGGGGTGTGGTGTCATACGCTTTCCCAAGGCATTCAACTATTTCATGCGGGCTTTTTTTCTTGTCGTCCTCTGATTATTGATTGAGATCGGATGAGTTGCTGTCTGTGGAGCTTCATGGTACCAAGAGTTTTCAGCGGAAAGACAAACTTGTAATCGACAAGCCCTTGGAAAGTGCGACACGTATGCCCACAGCGTCCCTGCCGTCTCCACGTGTAGCCGCTAGGTTGTAAAATGCTAACGGTAATAGAGAAGTGTTATCCCGAGCGTGAATTATTGCAAATGCCGTTTTAAAGATTCGTAGGTCTGCTGCGTAGGTCACCTAATGTATTGGGGGGGTTCCCGCCGAGTGGAAGTTGCGGTCCGCGCGTTGTTGGGAAAGTCCCCGGCCGGGTTAGTGGAATAGTGAGCGGTCGACGGCGAGATTGAATGTTGGGGTGTTGATGGTGTTTCGTCTGGAGCGTTGTTGGAAAGATTTATCATAGCTTGGAGGTGAGCCTCAATAAGTACGAGCCAGGACATTGATCCTCCTCACATTTTATGTGTAAGCCCTCCTCAATACCTTTCCGTAACCATAGAGCCAATATATGACTGATACAAATTTGATTTGATTATGCTCGGCCATTGTTAGCGCTTGTGTTGGCTTATGAGTCTCGATTGGTTTAGCTATGTCGCGGTTGTGGTGTGGGGTCGGAAGCCTTCTCATGGAAGAATATTTACGGTTTTAGCGATAATAGCTAGGCTTTAACACAATCCGCATCCTCGTACCTCATGTTACACTCATCCAAACAACAAACATACTACAAAAGGAACTGACGGTCGTTATCGAAAGTCTAGTTCCGAATCTTTCCCTTTGCAAACAAAGTCATTGATCAGGATACTCAGATATCTCGCACATGACATGCATGTGTTACCATATTATGCTGGGTGAAAAGTTCTGTCTATGTAATAGAAGACATTCTGAGATTATCGACGAGAGTTACCGCACTGTACACATCACATAGTACTTTATTACGCATCTTCCTATATATGTGCTATGTCTCAATATTGTGCCCGTTGACCACGCGCATGACTATTTGGCGACCTCTCAAAGTGAGCACTTCTGACTGCTTCATGGCAGAGGCCTGGAGCATATGGAAGATGAGCGCGACAAGCTACAATCGCCATTGTCCAACAAATGATGATAGAGGCACCAGGAAGATCTCAACGAACTCATGAAGAAACACAAGGCAGCAGTGGCACAGTCTGAAACTGAACCCAGAGCCTCGAGTCTTCAGTCTGAAGCAGAATCGAGTCTTAGAAAGAACAGAAGTCATTGTCGGGTAATAACAGTGAAACGCAGCTCTAAATCTGGTCTTACAGTGACATCATCGTTACCGTGGCTACTCAGCGACTGATCATTGTTCTTTCTGTGTCGAGTTGTCTCCTCCTGATTGGATTGCTTCTTCTTGCCATGCCCGCCGATATAGAGTCTTTGCGTGTAGCAGTTTGGTAAAAAGAGGTACCATACGAACCAACGAGACGCCAACCATTCTTGAGGCACATCGACTGAAAACCCTAGTGAAGAAACAAAACAGACGATTCTGCAGACCACTGCGTGATTTTATCAAGAGCTCCATATGCAGCACACTGATTATTCGTCCCTGACCAGCACGCACGTAGTGGTACACCTGAGCGGCGGTGGTCACCTGGCGTGGTCACTGGGCGTGGTCACTGCGTGTCATCTGGCGTGTCACTGGGCGTGGTCCTTTTCAGGAAGCTTCTCAAGGCTTAGATGTTGTTCAAAAGCGACATACGATTAGTGTCTACTGTTTCCACAGACTACCGTGAAGACACCGTCCGCCCTCCATATCTTCCTCTGATCTTCGACTTTGACACTGGTTTGCTTAGAGTTATTGTATATCTCCTATTTTTAACATGCAGGAAAAACCAAAATAAGAAAGACAAGTTTAGCACAATTCAACACAGGCAAGTGCTTCACACAACAGCAAAAAAAATCCTTAAAATCACAAAGACAAGACAAAATCACAAAACGGTTTATAAAATAGAAGAGTGCAAAAAAAATAATTTCAGTCACTGCTAAACAAAACTGTTTTAGCCTCAGGATTGTGAGCAGTCCCGGTTTTAGTAGCAGATAAGACACGAGCCGCCACATGCCATTGCTTCCATGTCAGCGCGACTAACTTCCTATGAATCGAGTGATTCATCAGCCGCAGATGAAAGCAGCTGAGCCAGACTACCCTGAATTGGTCGTGACTGGACGGCGAGCGCCGCGCGCCCAGGGGGAGGGCCGTCTTGCTTAGGAACGCTGGCCTCCACTGAATCAAATCCTGCCAAGGTCCCCAGAGTCCCAGTTGGTTCCTAGCACCTAACTATGACCCGGAGACGCACCTGCTTTCTTGCATTGCTCCTTTTAATATAAGCGACCATAAGCGGGTGAAGAGGTGATTCAGCGCGTGCGTTCGTCATAGATATTACAACGAGCAAGTGATAAGGCTGCTGACCTTGAAGGGTCTATTCATCTGAGCCAGCCAGAGGACCCACCCAAGTGCAGAACCACGACCTGAGAGTTCTCGCATTTCTCAGAAAAGGCAGCTGCACGAGCGTTATCTCGAAGCACCACTGAACAATGTGATCGTACTGTCCTGGTGCTAGTCAGGGGGGACAAAAGCGCCCGTTCGTCATCGACCGTACAGCTCAAGCGCGTTTCCACGAGCGATTTAGCTATGGCGCGAGTCTGTTTATAACAGCTGCGGAGTTATTCCGCGAATGTACTGTTATTACTGTAGTATAAAGGGGAGCCAGTGCAGCCGCACATGGCCCACCCATGTAGCTTCCCTAAATGAGTTTTACTTTCTGAGCTTAAGAGCATCACACGCTGATTGAATAAGGTCGTCTTCCATCTGCGCTCTTCTCTGACACACGGGTACTGAGCGTTTTGCGAATCTTTCTCTTGCTAGATGTTTTTTAGGATGGCGTTAAAAGCTGCCCTGTGTTGTTGTTGATATTGACGTGGCTGTTTAAAATCCCAAATCTGAGTCCATTATTCACCCCCAGATTCTTCTAACTGATTTGCAGGTTTTAGAGCGAGACTCTGAGGGACTGCTTTAACCTTTCTCTTTAGTTTCTTGGGGCCCAGAGGTATCGATGTATGTTCCTCTGTCTTGTCCTGCTCAGAAGATTTCAGTTTTGTCACTCTATCCTATCGCTCAGATCGTTGGATGCCCAGTGACAGAGTGAATCCACTTCGTCATATTGGGCATCTCCCCCTCTGCCCGCTCCACGTCCGAAAACATAGATCTGAGTGTCGTCCGTCCTCTTTGCGCTCGATGCATTGTGATAGGGCGACTAGCCATTCTCTCGCTCTTGCTACCTGCTCCAAGCTGAACCTAACGGCAGCAGTATCGAGCTCTGTTGAACAGACACAGCTCGTGAGGTCGCCTCTCCCGCCGCCCAGACGAGTTCATATAACCCATGCTATACCAACTGGACCAGAATTCAGGGAGACTCTAGACATCAGCATCATCCTCCTAGAAATCAAAGGAGGTCGTTTCCACTCCGTTCTCGGCCATGTGTCAATGAACAAAGTTTCAAACCGTCAGAACGTGCGTCGTTCGCTCCTCTCCGCTGCTTGGAGAGGTGCCAATCATCTACATCTACAACAGCCTCTGGGAGGTCGATCTACCTCATTCGCACGAGAAACAACATGAGAGTTCCCAATCCTAAATCTACAACCGTAAGCGGCATCGAGTGCCTAAAGTTAAAAACGACCGCCTGCGGATGGGGCATCTCCTCTTACACCGCATCTCACGGAGTCACTGACGACACAATGGGACTCGTAAATTTGGGCGGTTTTCTGTACACTCTTCCCGCTCTAGGCGAAGCTCGGGTCCATGGCATCTACTCTCCTAAGTGTGCGAGTCTCTCCTATAGCCGCACGTTTCCGACGAACTGATTAGGGTATGAAGCGCAGAGTGCTAGCTCAGATTTTGTGTCCTCAACACCCGCTTTTCGGAGATATGTGCGTCGTTGCGACGGGATTACTCAACTCTCCCACTGGGGGTCTGTCCCTCGTGCGCCACTGCCGGGGGTGGTCTTCGTGATGACGAGCGTGCGTCAGCCTCGGTCGCGATGTGCCTGCCATGCGCACAGAAAGAACACAAAAGTTCACAGGTAAGGCGCCACCTATGTGCTCGCAATCTAAGAAGAAAGGCACGTATTAGCGGCTGGTCGGTCCTCGCCTCCCGCTCGCTTGCGTGCGTTTATTATGTCGCGTTCGTTTCCTTCTCCTGTCACCCACGCTGAGTGTCAGCTTTACGAGTCCCCTCTCCCTTTGCCGCCGCCCACTCCCTCAAGGATACGTCCTCTGCGCCCGGCCGATATACGGTCATCCGTTGCCACTGAACGGCCCTGCCCCTCGCTTTGCTCTCCGTCCTGGTCCTCAGAACCCCTGAACCAGAATCAAGCGACTTCAGGCCCACTGAGGAGGACCCGCGCTCAAGGAGAAGCAGGAGGTGCAGGAGAAGGTAAGACCCTCTGACCGCAGGGTCTCCAGATCTCAACCACAAAGTCCACACAAAACACAGTGCGTTTTACAAGTGCTGAGTCATGTACGTACGTAAACATACAAGAACCTACTGGAGTAAAAGTATTGAAGCAGCTGTATGTACTTTTAGAGTAAAGAGTAAAAGTATTTGCCTTAATTTTCAAACTTGAAGATGAAGAATTGTGCAGATTTTTATTTTTACATTTCGTCTGCTCAATGTTTAACTTAAGAAACACGAGGGAAATACTTCAACAAATGTCGTGCATAAGTAAAAGTATCCACTGCAAAATGACAGTACTTTTACTTTTGTACTCCGTTACGTTCGGGTTTGGGACGATATGAAATGTGGAATATAGTCATTTAATTTCGGCTGCATCTGATTTCCCTGGCCGTTGCTAAGGGAAACGGGCGGAGCTAATTGCGTATGCTAAAGCCGAGCGTGGCGTTGGCGCGGTTTTGTTTGCGGAGGCGGAGGCTCTGCAGACGCTAAGAACGCTAAGACTGAAGCGAGCGACATCTGTGAACCTTAAACGAGTGCAAATATTACAGACGAGAAGGGAAAAAGAAACAAAAACATGAAGTAATAATACTTTATTTTTAAAATGAGTTTAGTTAGTTTTTAAATACATATTCTTTATTGACCTGTCCAGTCTTAGTGTCTTATATTCATGTTCTGAGTCAAGGAAAAAGAAACAAATAACTAAAGTAACATTAAAGAAATATGTTTTAGTATTTTCAATCACAAAATGTCATGACATAAGGTACTTTTCAGACACTTATATAATGTAATAATGTAATCGTTTAGGTTGAAATTAACGAGTTCCCAAAGTAGTTTTACACGTGGTAGAACAATGGACCCCCACCATCGTGTTCCCGTTCATCTGAGCGCACATATAAATGCGCGCACATGAGCGTTACGTCTTCTCTTGACACGTACAAGCGCCGGTGTAATTGATGTGCCATTCACTGGGCGTCGCCCCACAGATGGTTTTCAGACGAGTGTCAGAGAACGTGCTTCTGCTGTCAGCGCTGTCATGAGCCAACACGCACGCATACGAGAGGGGCACCAACCCAACACGCACGCATACGAGAGGGGCACCAACCCAACACGCACGCATACGAGAGGGGCACCAACCCAACACGCACGCATACGAGAGGGGTGCGCCAACCCAAGCACGCACGCATACGTTAGCAGGGGCACAACCAAACACGCACGCATACGAGAGGCGGGCGCAACCCAACGCACGCATTACCGAGAGGGGAATCAACCCAATACGCTACGACGCCATACGAGAGGGGCACCAACCACAACACGCGCCCATACGAGTAGGGGGCGTCCAGCGCCAACACCAAACGCATACGCTCAGAGGGGCACCAACAAACACGCCGCATACGAGAGCGGGCGCAACCCAACACGCACGCATACGAGAGGGGCACCAACCCAACACGCACGCATACGAGAGGGGCACCAACAAAACGCACGCATACGAGTAGGCGCCAATTCCAAACGCACTGCATATCACGAGAGGGGCACCCAACAACACGATGCATACGACAGGGGCGCCAACCAACAACACACGCACCACATATGAGAGGGCGCCCAACCCATACACGCACGCATTACTACCGCAGCTACGGGGCACCAACCAAACACGCACGCATACGAGGTGGGCCAACCCCAACACGCACGCATACGAAGTAGGGGGCCAAACAACCGCACGCATACGAGAGGGCGCCCAACCACACACGCACGCATACGAGAGGGGCGCCAACCAACACGCCGCATACGAGAAGGGCGCCAACCCAACACGCACACATACGAGAGGGGCACCAACCCAACACGCACGCATACGAGAGGGGGCGCCAAACCCAACACGCACGCATACGAGAGGCGGCGCCAACCAACACGCACGCATACGAGAGGGGCGCCAACCCAACACGCACTACGAGAGGGGCGCCAACCCAACACGCACGCATACGAGAGGGGCGCCAACCCAACACGCACGCATACGAGAGGGGCGCCAACCCAACACGCCACGCATACGAGAGGGGCGCCAACCCAACACGCACGCATACGAGAGGGGCGCCAACCCAACAGCAGCATCGCATCACGAATGGGCGCCAACCCATCAACGCACGCATACGAGAGGGCGCCACCCAACACGCACGCATACGAGAGCGCCAACGCACCCAACGCACGCATACGAGAGGGCGCCACCAAACGCAGCATACGAGAGGGCGCCAACCCAACACGCACGCATGAACGAAGAGGGGCGCCAACCCAACACGCACGCATACGAGAGGGGCGCCAACCCAACACGCACGCATACGAGGGGCGCCAACCCAACACGCACGCATACGAGAGGGGCGCCAAACCCAACACGCACGCATACGAGAGGGGCGCCAACCCAACACGCACGCATCAGAGAGGGGCGCTACCCAATCCACATCACGACCGGAGGGCGCCAACCCAACACGCACGCATACGAGAGGGCGCCAACCCAACACGCTCACGCATACGAGAGGGGCGCCAACCACAACACGCACGCATACGAGAGGGGCGCCAACCCAACACGCACGCATACGAGAGGGCCTCCCAAACACGCACTCGCATACGAGAGGGGCGCCAACCCAACACGCAACGCATACGAGAGGGGCGCTCAACCCACCAACACGCACGCATACGAGAGGGGCGCCAACCCAACACGCACGCATACGAGAGGGCGCCACCCAACACGCACGCATACGAGAGGGGCGCCAACCCAACACGCACGCATACGAGAGGGCGCCAACCCAACAACGGCACGCATACGAAGAGGGCGCAACACACGCACGCATACGAGAGGGGCGCCAACCCAACACGCACGCATACGAGAGGCGCCAGCCCAACACGCACGCATACAGAGACGGGCGCCAACCCAACACGCACGCATACGAGAGGGGCCGCCAACCCAACACGCACGCATACGAGAGGGGCGCCAACCCAACACGCACGCATACGAGAGGGGCGCCAACCCAACACGCACGCATACGAGAGGGCCAACCCAACACGCACGCATACGAACCCAACACGCACGCATACGAGGGGCGCCAACCCAACACGCACGCATACGAGAGGGGCGCCAACCAAACATGCACACATATGAGAGAGGGGCGCCACCAAACATCTGAGATCTGCAACATGCACATATGAGAGTTGCATCAATCAAACATGCACATATATGAGGGGGGCACCAACAAAATAAGCGCCAATGAGAGGGGCACCAATCAAACACACACATATGAGAGCTGCTTCTCAACAACAGAAAGACTTTCATAACATTAAAACAAAGACTTTAGAAAATGCTCTAGGGAGGAGCTCTTGACCAGGATTCTGCTGTGTCTGAGCTCACTTTGCTCCTTCATTTTCTTTATTTTTATGTGTGGGAAAACTTTTGTACAAGAAAATTCTACATTTTTAAAACTTGTATGCCATGTCTTTGTTTTTGGGTAAATAGTTTTTGTGTGTTTTCGAGGCATCAAACACACATGTACAATATAAAAACAAGTCATAATAGATCAATCAGTTAATTACGCAGAATGAGCTTGTTTAAGAGGCCAACAGCTGCTGGGACAAAACTGTCTCTGTATCTCTTGGGCTTGCATTTTGGCTTGACCCGTCTTTGCCCCAATGTCGTGAAACTGAGCGTTCAGGGAGTGGCCCCGGTCCTACTTGATACTGGAGCTTAATGGCACTGGAGCTTATATCTGCAGCTGCTGGTGTCTGTAAACCCGAATTTTTGTTCTTCACATTTCCAAACCATGATGACATGCAGAAGGCTATCATGGACTCAATGAAAGCAGAATAAGACATGAGAGTCGTCCCCATCAAACATTGCCAGTTTCCTGCACTGCCTGATGAATATTAGTCCATAAGTACTGCAGTGTCACTCCTTTATTATTACTTTTGTTTTCACTCTCTTTAATTGTGTATTACAAGTAAATGCAAGAGAAAAAGGTCAAATTTATCCAAATATTTACACTCTGTTAAGCATTTAATGACTGTTAATTATTGAATCAGTTTATCATACCAGAAAAAGCATAGTATGTCTTATAAACAATGATCCGTTCAAGTTACTGGAATGTTCCTTGTGCCCTGTTGTTTTCTAAAGCTCATCTGTTTTTTCAAATGATTGTCTAACGCTGCCAGAATCTTGTCTCAACTCTTTGTGCGCCACTATTTTTAGACAAATAATAAAAGTCTAGCGACGACTTTTAACTTTCAAAACTTGTCTACATTCAAACTTCCACGTCTTATCCTAATTCCTTAAAGGCATTTATAATTTCAATTCCAAATCTGTCAGTCTCAGGCAAAAGGTTAACACGAGTTTGTTTCGCTGAAATATTTCACATTCTCGACCCGCAGCACTTTGTAAACTCTGTCCACCGAAACCATGTTTACTGCTTGTCAGAACATTATTTTTCTTTTGACAATTTGTGACAGTTTGCTTCTGTGTTCTGCAGAAAACCCTGTATTATCACAGTTGTTTTCATTCGCCAAAACCGCCAGGATTTTTCATGCTTTGTGCCTCGTTCCATTTGTCCTCGGAGGTCGGAGCTGGTGTTTTCGCAGAGTTTCTGTGTTTCAGTTGTCAAGTCGGAAAAATAACGAGTCATTTATTCCCAAGAACGGCTCAAACAAGTAATTCAAACCAGGAAAGTGCTCAAATCGGCCCAATAGCGCGTCCAGTTAATTGAATTTGATTTAATAATACAGACGTCGTAACGATACATTTACAGTTCATGAAGCCTCGTTTGAGTGAGTTTCTGCTCCGTGTAGACGTTAGCAACATTAGCATAACAGTGCACACAGGGGTCTCACACAGCAGGGGGCAGTGGAGAGAAACTGCAGAACTACAGGGAAAATAAGTACTGACACAATTTTAACCGTCAGATGTTAAATTGTCTCCAAATGAAAGGATTTTCTTACTCGGATAAACTCGGGCTTCAAAAATGTAACTCCAGCAACCGAAAAGCTGAAAATCCGACCTCCAAGGACAACTTTAAAGTAGAACTAAGTCACTTTGGCAATAGAGCTCCCCCTGCAGCTTCCTCGTGACAACACATGGTCAGAAAATACTCGTTAAAGCTTTTTTTTTTTTTTTCTTTTATCATAATAAAACTGTCTTTTTTTTTTTTTTTCTTTTATCATAATAAAACTGTACAAAATCATTTTACGTTGCCAATTATGAAACAGAGCCAGGGTTTCTCAGGAGAGTTGTTGATGTCGTGTTTCAGGGCTGGTTTTTTCGCACAGAGACACCAGGGGGCGACGTCGGACACTTCAAACGCCCTGAAAATACATATTTAACCATCGCAGGGTTTAATAAGGTGAAAATGTGACTTAGTTGAACTCAAATGACTATGTTCCACTTCACTTTTGCCTCTCCAGAATTGAGATTATATTTGTTTTAGTTTGTTTTAAAGGGTCTATACTTTATTATACTATACTGTGTAGTGCGATGCTCTTTGACTCTGGACGGCAGAGGTTTGTTGCTGAAGGTGTGTTGTGCTGTTTTGCCTCAGATGCAGGCGCTGCAGAGCCAGCTGGACTTCCAGGAACAGTCCATGGTGGAGAAGTCCCTGGTGAGCCGACAAGAGGCCAAGATCCGAGAGCTGGAGAGCAAGCTGGAGTTCGAGAGGACGCAGGTCAAACGGCTGGAGGTAAGAGAGCACGAGAGCGGAGGAAGAACGAGTGGAAGAACGAGCGCGGTGCGGGGGCAACTGCAGTGGTCTGGATTCCACAACTCCACTAACGCCGGCCAAACGTTAAGCCCATGGAGAGTTCAACATGCAAAATACCAAACTAAATGGGACATAAACGTTGACGTCTTGTGCCATTTTTGTCCTTTTCTGTTCTGTCCCGGTGGTTTTGTTATAAAAATGTAAAAAACTGAAAAAAACCACCAAAAAATCCATAATAAAACCACAAACGGATCAGGTGTAATGAGCACGAGGCAGGTTTGTCTCCAGCGTCACGTCGTCGTTTTAACTTTACATATTTGACCTGAACTTCTTACACCTTTTTAAGTGGAGCTAAATGTGTAGTTTTGGTAAATGCTGTGGTCTGCACGCTTCATCTTTACACCTTTTATTAAACGTCAACGTGACAAAGTGTTAAAGTCGCACCGAAAACAAAAAGAGACACAAAGTCATTCTCAAACTGTGTCATTTAAGAAGGCGTTTTGTGCCTGTCGAGTTCAATGATGGAGGAAGAAAAAGAAACACTATTTTTACTCCATTTGACCCTTTCGCCACGCAGCGACGCAGCGACGCAGCAGCTCATTCTTTTTTTTTTTTAATCGTGTTTTTCCTGAACGCACCTCCGCGGACGCTCGGGAACGTTTTTAACCCTCGACCGGCGTTTGATCGCGAGCGCCGCGAGAGGAAAAAGGTGAGAGAAGCGGCGAGCGCGAGGAGCTGGAGGTGAGAAACGAGGAGGAGGAGGAGGAGGAGAAGGAGGCAGAAGCAGCAGGCCCTGGAGGAATGGTGTAGGAGGAGAGTTGACAGGCGCTGGACGGAGCATCGGAGGTCGGACTGAGCGCAGAAGCACGCCGCATGTCAGTTTTCTGTAAAGCGTGCGCGGAGCCCTTGTTGCTGCCGTCGTGCGAAGAAAGATGACGACTGCACGTAGCCAATTTGCAGCGGAAATTGCTAATAAATGACCCTCGGCGCTGCAATTACGCAGAAGCTACTCTGGAAGCGGGAGCACGTTGCATCATTCTGATTTAATGGGAGTGATGATGGAAGTGTGGGGTGAGAAAAGAGGTCAAGTTCTGCACGTGGAACACGGAAATACACTTTGAAAAACTCCGGCGCGACAGTGACAAAGTGTAAAAACAGTTTTATTCCAAGTCGGTTGAGTGAGAGCGAGCTTTAAACGCACACATTTAACCACGACGCAGAAATGTCACCGTTCTCTTTATTCTCAGGTTACAACACTGCGAGTTTATTATATTTTCATGTTTTTTTATTAAGACAATCAATAACTATAATAAACCTTTACAAATCTCCAAACCAACAATTGCAATATTATCTTTTTTAAGGGGAAAACCACAAACGGCAAGAGACAATTCTGAAAATAAAGTGCTTCTCAAACGCGGGGCCCCTCGTCCGTTTGAGAGCGACTTCTCCGGAGTTTAGCCTCGTTTTTGACCGCGTTTGACCCCAATTCAGGTCTGGGTTTTGGCTCCGGTGGCGCTCGGAAAAACGCCTCACATTTCTCGTGATGTTTCCACCAATTTGGCATATTGTTGGAGCTTCTGCAGCGAGAGTTCGCCGTTAACGGTCGGGAGCGGCCCATCTCCGACGCACAGATAAATTGGCACTTTATCATGTCTGTTGTTGTGTGACAGCAGAGCCTTTTTAACTTTGCGTTTTGTGTGTGTTATTGAGGTCGGACTTGCTCGTCTCTTCTTCTTCTCTCTTAAGTTTGCCGTGGTTACGTTTGCGCCGCTGAACCTAATGCACTATTTATGGAGCGCGTACCTGCCTTTTACAAAACTCCAGAGAGAAGCTTAACTCTCGCTCAGAGCTGCAGTTCAGCTCAGGCCGCTCCAGCTTTCATGAGGCTCAAGATCGATTTGGTTTATACAAGTTTTTCTCTCGCAGAAATATGGATCTGGCCAGTGGCTAATGCGCGCCGCCTCTGCCCATAAAACTCACTAGGGTTTAGGCTGGAGAAGTGGAGGTGAGGGTTCTCAGAAGTGTCAGCAATCATGCGCCAAGCGATGATAAAAACGAGTATCGAAACCTGATCCTCATTTGAAGTATCGACAAAACTGGGCCTTTCTTCACTTTTATGAACAGTGTTAGAACGTCTGGAATGAGCTTTCCCAAAAAGTGGCCCAGTTCAAGTGGGAAAGTGGTTTTTCTTCTTCTGCTGTTGTTGTCTCTGATTAGTATTTTTCTCATTGACTTGAATCGTGGACCCCTGGTGGGCATTCAAATGCATGTGTGCAATGGCATATGAACGTGTTTGTGCACCGTATGTTTGTAGGATTATGCAAACATGCCAGATGTGTCCTACACTATGCTCTAAGCTCGAAATAAACCCATCAGTCAGTCGGGTAACGTAGTGAAAGAACGATGTATCTGGGCCTCTGAACTCCTGCCATGGACACTGAGTGGATACGTCTGGAACATACTTCTCGCAGCACGGAAAAAAACTAAGAAATAAATGGTTGAAAAAAAGAGTTTTCATTGAGTGTTGGGCCCAATCCTTCGTGGCAATATCATATGTGACATTTTCGATTTGCTTCTTGGGCGATATTGTGATTGAATTAATGCTTTAGATGCTCCAACACCCTCTTTCATGCTCATGAGTGAGTGACAGCTGGATTTGACCAATCACAGTGAAATGTGGACTCTCTGAAAAAGCAGGTGATTTTATTCAGAAAAATGGGCCGTGTATGAAGAGTGCTGAAATCCAAATAGTGATTTATTTATGTTTTGCCATGTGGCACACACTAGTGGAGACACGAGGGATGACGAGACTCATTCAGATCCCAACTGTTCTGAAGATGTGGAAAAGAAAGAGTCAGCCCCGCCCCTCACAGTCGGCCCCGCCCCTCACAGTCGGCCCCGCCCCTCACAGTCGGCCCCGCCCCTCACAGTCAGCTCCGCCCCTCACAGTCAGCTCCGCCCCTGGCTCACATTTGGGGTTCAGTGACAAACGTTTCTCTCCTGTTTTTGCTTTACTCTTTACAAACCTTCAGGATTGAGCTGAAATGAGCCCGTGAACGTCTGCGTCCAAGTCAAAGCGTAAATGGACCATGGAATATCACGTCGTGCCCTTTTTGGGAGGTGAGACCTTTCCGTTTCTCCTTTAAGGTCGTTTGTAATAGTTTGAGAGGATTTCTTTCCCGCCTCTTCTCGTCTCGTGGACCTGCGTTAGGATCGCGGCGCCGTCGTTGGAGGCGCTCCGCTGCAGCAGCTTGTTCAGACTCCTCCGCACTCGCAGCCCAGCGGCCAATGAGAAACACACACAAAAACCCCTCCCCCAGACGCTTCCTGGTGGATTATGTGGATTTTAAGCACAACTAATTCAAGTGGAGTCGTCATTGAGCCTTGACAGCCGTCGCGAGCTCTTCGAAGGCGGTTTAGGAGCGTTGGAATGTGGAATCGAAGAGCATTTGATTCAAAACACACTTAAAGGAGACACTACAAATGCATGTTTCTCCCACCGAGACGTAAAGATCAGCACCAACACACACCAACCCAAGTGTTTCACAGGATTTTGACGGACAAAGCAGAGGAATTTGTCTAAATGTCAGCCTGATTTATTAAGATTTTTTTTTTTAAAGTAAAGCTCTTATTTACTGAAATACTAAAAATGAAAACGTCTGTATAGTTCAAACCTGGCTCTATCCATTTTTCAGATTCACATGTGCCAAATATCTGCAGTTTTGGCCTTTTTTACGCATAAATACATGTTTTTTTCCCGTTTTGGTCTTCACCTGCTGGGTCTGTAATAACCGACAGAAGATAAATTGGCTCATTACACGAGTTAGAAGGTTCTCTGAGTGCGAGACGAAGCGTTCTCCAGACGAAGCGGCTGAAATAAAAGCGCAGTTTTAGTAGTCGCAGTGACTTTTCATCTGCGTATACCTTCTGACTCCACATACTACCTTTTATGTAGTTGTAGTAGTGGCAGTCGAAACAGTACATTCTGATCTTGTTCCACCTCTGAATTCAGCCTGTGGCGGTCCAGCCCGTGCACTCCATCTGCGCTGGAGGTAGAACTGTATTGATTTCATTACGTGGAGACGCACTCCCACTCGCACTGAAATATGGATAGTACCTCTGGCTGGTGTTTAAAACGCTCTCCGCAGACAGAACACGCACTCGCTGCACCTGTTTAACCAGCGCGCACGTCTGCTGCGAAGGCCCGCTGCATTATTAATACACAAACGAGCCCCATCAATTCTTATCTGTGTCTGCAGTTGCGCGCTTTGTCCTGCAGGTGAAATGCCCGCACGCCGTGTGGTAAAACGTGCGTTGCTCTGCGGCCTCGGCGCGCTGGCGTGCTGCAGTTTGTGCGGTTTGCTTCAGTTGTCTCCAAACTAGAAGCCGCAGTGAAGGATGAGTCGAAGGCGCAAGAGGACCTCGCAGACGCTTTAAAATGCCTGCTCAAACTGAATACTCTGGAGGCATCTGCAGACCAAATGAAGTGGACCGTAAAGCCTTTTCAAATCTGTCGTTTAAGTCTTAGTCGTAAATTTTCCAGCGTAGAATTGTCAAGAGTTTGTTTTTCTGTTACGAAGAATCCAAAAATACAAATTCCTAGCCTTTTAAATTGTGTTTGAGCTGCACAGAAAGTATATTTAGTGGTTATTACACGGGCTTATTACCTTTACATCAAATGAAAAACCATTTGGCAAGTTTTCCTTTGCCAAAACCACCTCGAGTGTTCATGTTTTGTGACATTCTGAGCCAATGCCAGTTTTTCCACCGAAACCACAGTATGTTCAACCTCAATGGTGCCTTCAGTCTGGAATTTAGAATGTATTTGTTTACAAAGTACATAAAGTATCTACAGTATCGCCTACGTCGACCTTGATATCTGCATTTCTATCACTTCCCATTTAGTCCACGTTTGGTCTCGATTTGAGCCCAGTTTAGCCTGTTGCAGACTTGGTTTAGTCCAGTTCTAGTTCAATGGTTTGTCTTTTTGGTGTGCGCTTAAGCTAAGATGCTGAACGGTTTGTACGATGATGCTGAACGGTTTGTACGATGATGCTGAATTCGATGATGCTTGCTGAACGGTTTTACGATGATGCTGAACGGTTTGTACGATGATGCTGAACGGTTTGTACGATGATGCTGAACGGTTTGTTTACGATGATGCTGAACGGTTTGTTTACGATGATGCTGAACGGTTTTGTACGATGTGCTGAAACGGTTTGTACGATGATGCTGAACGGTTTGTAGATGATGCTGAACGGTTTTGTACGATGATGCTGAACGGTTTGTTGATGCTGCTGAACGGTTTGTACGATGATGCTGAACGGTTTTGTAACGATGATGCTGAACGGTTTTGTACGATGTATGCTGAACGGTTTGTTCGATGCTGCTGACGGTTTGTACGATGACTGCTAGAACGGTTTGTACGATGATGCTGAACGGTTTTGTTACGATGATGCTGAACGGTTTTGTACGATGCATGCTGAACGGTTTGGTACGATGCTGCTGAACGGTTTGTACGATGATGCTGAAACGGTTTTGTACGATGATGCTGAACGGTTTGGTACGATGATGCTGAACGGTTTGTACGATGATGCTGAACGGTTTGTACGATGATTGCTGAACGGTTTGTACGATGATGCTGAACGGTTTGTACGATACGACGTGCTGAACGGTTTGTACGACGATGCTGAACGGTTTGTACGACGATGCTGAACGGTTTGTAACGACGATGCTGAAGCGGTTTGTAGGACGATGCTGAACGGTTTTTGTCGATGATGCTGAACGGTTTGTACGATGCTGCTGAACGGTTTTTGTACGATGATGCTGAACGGTTTTGTACGAGATGCTGAACGGTTTTGTACGACGATGCTGAACGGTTTTGTACGATGATGCTGAACGGTTTGTACGATGATGCTGAACGGTTTGTACGATGCTGCTGAACGGTTTGGTACGATGATGCTGAACGGTTTGTATCGATGATGCTGAACGGTTTGTACGATGATGCCTGATTGACGATGATGCGGTTTGTACGATGATGCTGAACGGTTTGAACGGTTTGTACGATGATGCCTGAACGGTTTGTACGATGATGCCTGAACGGTTTGTACGATGATGCTGAACGGTTTGTACGATGATGCCTGAACGGTTTGTACGATGATGCTGAACGGTTTGTTCGATGATGCTGAACGGTTTGTTCGATGATGCTGAACGGTTTGTGCGATGCTGAACGCGTGCTTTCCCGTCTCTCTTCCAGACTCTGGTGGCCCGTCTGAAGGAGAACCTGGAGAAGCTGACGGAGGAACGCGACCAGCGAAGTAACAGCGAGAACCGCGAGAAGGAGCAGAACAAACGACTGCAGCGACAGATCCGCGACGTCAAGGAGGAGATGGCCGAGCTCGGCAAGAAGGAGGCCGAGGCCAGTCGCAAGAAGCACGAGCTGGTCAGTCGCCGCGTCTGCACCCAACACGCCATCCTTTCACTGCCACGCCTTTTGTCGGCTCGGTAGTAGTACTAAACCAGGTCTGAACCAGGACCAGCCCAGAATCAAAACAGGTCTCAAGCAGAATTAAACTAGGAATAGACCAAGACCAAAACTAGTGCTAAATTAAACCAGTAAACAAGGGTTAGTAAACGATTATATTTATTAAAAAATACATTTGGAAGACGGGTTGGTGGCCAGATTAAATTCCTTGGAGGGCCTGATTTGGCCCCTGGGCCCTGGTCTAGAGCCACTGTAGAACGACATCCAGAAGGACTACATCCTAGGGCACCTTAGGGCCGTAGACCTTTCGTCATTTCGTCGATTGATTTCGTCGATGGCGTCTTGGTCGACCAAAAGGTTTATCATTCGACTGATTATATTTATTTAAAGGATTATATTCACGACCGCAGAAAGCACAAAGCGTGAGTGTTTGCAAGCGCACGATCTCCTGCGACCTCTGCGCGTCGCCCGTGCACTGTGGGTCGGATCTGTGGGTCGGATCGCAGAGATGTTTAACACGTTTGGCACGGGCAGAAAAAAGAGAGCACAAAGCTTCGAGATCAGCGACGTCCAACGAAACGCGGTGAAAGTGCGAATCGCGTCATTACTCCACCTCTGGGCGTCGCCGTTCGTCCCACTGATGTGACAGTAAAATGAGCACAAACGGATCCACGCGATGAACAAATCCCACTGAAAGGACACGAGCTCGGTCACATTTATTTGTACGAAACAAAGAGAAATACATTTAAATCACGATGCAAAACACGTCGGGGTAAAAACAATCTACTTTGTCTTAAAAATGAACAAAAGTTAAAAAAAACTAAATAAATACATGACGTGAATGGACATAATGTCATGTGAAAATTAAGTGCACAGTTAAAAAATAAATTAAAAAAAGACAATAATTATAATAAATGTCTTTTACCACTTTGCAATTTAAATGTGATGAAACAATTAATCTGATATTTGTTAAACCAAAGTCGTGTTTTGGGCTGAGAGCAAATTACCACAATAATATTTCTCTCTTTTGCCTATTACAAGTTTTCTATTATAAGGAAGCCATACCCTTTAATTTGAACTGCCCTTTAATTTTAGCTGCCCGCTCGAAACATTCCCTGACCGCGCAATAGCAAACGAACCCTTTTGGTTTAACAGGAGATGGACATCGAGAGTTTGGAGGCGGCAAACCAGAGTCTTCAGGCGGATCTGAAGCTGGCCTTTAAGAGGATCGGCGACCTCCAGGCGGCGATAGAGGACGAGATGGAGAGCGACGACAACGAAGACCTCATCAACAGGTACGGAGCGCTTCAGCCGAATGTCCCATACATTTACCAGGTTGTTTCAGTTCAAATGAGCCATATTTTATTACATTTTCAAAGGATGCGTTTGCCGTGGTTATTTTACTATCCTGATTTTCAGATTGTATTATCTTTGAAACTCAATGTTATAAAAGGTTGTACAGGTTCTACACAGTTGCCTATAGATTTAAACTGAACTTAAATTCATGTTTCCAAATGTTTTTAAAGACATTTTATGGTATGTTATTGGACTTGTGCACATGTATTGTCCCGTAAACGCTTGACAGCAGCTTCAGACTGATGGTTTTAATTGGTTGAACTGAGAAAGATATTTCCAGTGAATATACAAACTGTAACATTTCCCTAAACCGCCTTTAAAATGTCGCACCAATTCTTCAAAGAAGAAACACCATGTTTGTTTTCCGTTCCTACGTTTGTAGGTCCTTATTTTACATTTTGCTCATTTTAAACCACAACATTGATCTAAGACTGTTTAGTCAATCAGGTCCATTGACTTCCTGTTCAAAACTGCAGAACTGAAGCGAGGATTACTCAAACATGCACGAATCGAAGGAGAATGGACTCTTCCAAACTCCTGCATTCTAAAGGCCTGTACGGGTCCAAACTTTAGCTCCAATGCCAAGAGTTAGCGTGAGGTAGCAAGAGTTAGCCGAAGTTGGCGAGTTTTGGCAAGTGTTGGCCAGAGTTGGCGAGTGTTTGCCAGAGTTGGCGAGTGTTGGCCAGAGTTGGCGAGTGTTGGCCAGAGTTGGCGAGTGTTGGCCAGAGTTGGCGAGTGTTGGCCAGAGTTGGCGAGTGTTGGCGGGAGTTGGCCTGAGTTACCGTGAGTTAGCATTAGCCTCCAGATGATGAAAAACCCGGGATATTTCAGGACTGAAAACTCGAGCAAACGTGAGAAACTCCTGAGCCTCAAAAGAAAACATGACCACGTTTATTCATGTTTGCAGTCGAAGCTGAAACTAGCTTAAATGCTAACGGAACGTGAACGACGCTGGACAGTGGAATTTGGATTTGTTTCATGAAGACTTTTCGGCAATGGCAAACGTAACAAACATGTTTCCATCGTGCTGCCGAGTCACTGCTCCATTGAAGCTGATTATGACGGGGCTGCCATGAGTTTAACAGTGCGCACTCTAAAGCACATACAAAAGGACGTTTTATAACAAAGAGTGGCATTATTCAATCAAAATGTCAAAAATATATATTTCAGAAGATTTTTATCAAAAATGCACTTAAATCATAAATGCTCCCCTTCATTCACCATATTTCAACCTTGATTTGGTAAAAAATGTGCTATAGACATTTGTCAAGTCCGCTACTAAAATGATCATTGGCGGCACTTGATTTTCGTGAAAATTCCGTTTTTCATAATACGTATTTACTCCTGAAGTCGTCCCTTCTCACCGCGTTTGGTCCAATCCCTCCGGTCCAGCGCCGGTCCAGCTCCGATTCCTCCGGTCCAGCTCCAATCCCTCCGGTCCAGCTCCGATTCCTCCGGTCCAGCTCCCGTCCAGCTCCCGTCCAGCTCCCGTCCAGCTCCGGTCCAGCTCCGTTTCCTCCGGTCCAGCTCCCGTCCAGCTCCGGTCCAGCTCCGGTCCAGCCACAGGCGCCGAGGGCAAAGCCAGTCGACTCATTTGCATCGTAATCGTGTGTGAAGGGAGTCGGGGGTCGCGCGCCGCCGTGAGGCGCTCAACGGCGCTAATACTCGCCCACTTGCCCCCATCCTTGGCCTCTCCGTTTGAAAGCCTTATTTACTCGGAGCAACGTTGGAGTTAATTTTCATGAGCCGGAGCCCGTGAAGCGAGGGCGAAGGTCGGCTTTGATGAATAATGCCGGGCGGTTACTGTGCGGCAGCGCCAGTCACAAACGGACCGGCTCGGGGAAAGAAAGCTAAAGGTTTCATACTGAAATAGTGTGACTGTAAATCCTTTTGACATGAATAAAAACTATAAAGTTTGAACTTTTGCAAAACCGATTTCTCACAGTGTTTTTTACGGTTTTGCCTTAAAACGTTCTCATTCGCATCTTTACTTTGACAGCTCGTGGTTCATCAGTCAGGCGTTCTCTCAGCGGGATTTGGTGTTAGCGCTCCATCTACGGGCAGCAGAGGGAATTACCATGGGGAAATGAACAAAAGCTAGCTTGCCCTGACATGCTAATGTGAGCACGCCGGTGTAATGGACACGATTTGAGTCAGAAGTGTTCAGAACGAGACTGTGATGATTTATGAGTTAGAAAACAGCACATTAGACCTCCAAAAGGCCTGGGGAATTTGAAATCAGGTGTTTTTTGTGAGGCTCAGAGAAGACGAGCTCGTAAACGGGATTAAGTAAGTGTGAATGAAGCTAAATGCAGCTAGAAGAAGCTAAATGACGCTACATTAAGCAAAATGCAGCTCAATGAAGCTAAAAGAAGATAAAAGAAACTATAAGAAGCTAAATTAAGTTAATATAAGCTAAATTACGCTAAATTAAGCTAAATGCAGCTAAATGCAGCTATATGACGCTAAATGCAGCTAAATTATGCTAAATAACGCTAAATTACACTAAATGCCGCTAAAACAAGCTAAAAGAAGCTAAATGACACTAAAAGAAGCTAAAAGAAGGTAAATGACGCTAAATGCAGCTAAAAGAAGCTAAATGTGGCTCCAGGTCTGTGTTTGATGGTTAAAAGCTCAAAAACGTTCATTTGCTTAAAAGTGTAGTTTAAAGTTGAGTGATTTGTGCATACTTGAGTAATCCTGCCTCGTTCCGCAGTCAAGGCGCCAGAGGTCTGGAAATCTCAGTCTTCACCTACCCCCTAGCCCCGCCCCTGGACCTGAACTTGGCTAGACAGAAAAGAAGACTTGATTTAAATTGGTTTGCATCAAACGGCGTCACTTCCACACGACCGCACACAAAACACAAAACCGCTCAGGAGCACGTTTAATCCTCTTTCTCACTTTAGGTTTGAATAACTTGAGTCAATGTAGAAACACGATATAGAGCGGCTCTCAAGGTCACGTTCGTTGCCATTGGTAATCCGTTTTTTACACAAAGCAACAGGAATCTGCAAAAAGAAGAATTTTCATCACATTTTGAGTTTGTATAAAGTAGAGCTTTTGACATATGCTCTTGCTCTGCAGCAGGAGGCGCTAGAACGGTTTCCAATTCTCACTGATTAAGTCTCTCTCCAAAACAGTTGGTCATTCTCCATTATAATTCAGGGGGAAATGTCCTTTTCTGCTTTTACGTTGTGCTCGCTCTTTGTCCGTCATCGTTTTCCATTTTACAACGGTCATTCTTTGTTTTTTAATTTCACTTTGACTTTATGTTGTTTCATTTATATTTTGTGTTTCTCCTCCTCGCTCCTCGTCTCGCCACTCTTCATCTCCAGTTTGCAGGACATGGTGACAAAGTATCAGAAGCGAAAGAACAAAACGTGAGAGGTTTTGTTTTTGTTTTTTTGAGTTTGTATTTTATTTATTTTTTTCTTTCTTTCTTCTGGTTTTTTGAATAACATTTTCCCTTGAAACACTTTGTGAGATTGTGTCATTTTCGGCCTCTGGTGATGCTCAGTCCACAGCCTCAGATCCAAGAAGGAAAGTCCAGTTTGTTCAACCCAAACCCTCTCTAAAACCTCTCTAAAACCTCTCTAAAACCTCTCTAAAACCTCTGTAAAACCTCTGTAAAACCTCTCTAAAACCTCTCTAAACCCTCTCTAAAACCTCTCTAAACCCTCTCTAAACCCTCTCTAAACCCTCTGTAAAACCTCTGTAAAACCTCTGTAAAACCTCTCTAAACCCTCTCTAAAACCTCTCTAAAACCTCTCTAAAACCTCTCTAAACCCTCTCTAAACCCTCTCTAAACCCTCTCTAAACCCTCTCTAAACCCTCTGTAAAACCTCTGTAAAACCTCTGTAAAACCTCTCTAAACCCTCTGTAAAACCTCTATAAAACCTCTCTAAAACCTCTCTAAAACCTCTCTAAACCTCTGTAAAACCTCTGTAAAACCTCTCTAAACCCTCTCTAAAACCTCTCTAAACCTCTGTAAAACCTCTCTAAACCCTCTGTAAAACCTCTGTAAAACCTCTCTAAACCCTCTCTAAAACCTCTCTAAACCCTCTGTAAAACCTCTCTAAAACACGTCCATGTTTCTAAACGCGTGGAGCCTTCTGCGTCTGGACAAAGTCTGTTCTTTCATTGTCGAAGGCCGAACGTCGCGCTTATTTGATGTCGATAATGTACAAAATACTTTACCGACATTCCTCAGCCGGCCAGAACTGAACCAGAATTAAGTTAGGACTGGATTAGAACCTGCCGGGTCTGAACCAGGACTAACCCAGAATCAAATGAGGACACGAAGACCAAACCAGGTCTAATCGAGTGCGAACCCAGAAGTAAACAAGATTTTTATTTTATTTTTCCAACATTTGGAAAAGATAAAATAAAATAAAGTGGGCCGGATTAAATAGCTTGACGGGCCCGATTTGGCCCCCGGGCCTTAGGTTGAATAGCCCTGCTTCAAACGTTCATCCAACAAGATTAAAGAACAACACGAGTGCGAGGTCGTCAGAGAAACTGCAGTAGAAATGGTTTCAAACGTATCGCGAACTCTAAAGTCTGGTCCACGTGCTTTAGTGGTCCAACCTGACATTTCAATGCGTTTTTGGGCCGTTTCTCCGGTGCGAGACCCCACCTGCCGTTCTGACCCCACCTGCCGTTCTGACCCCACCTGTCGTTCTGACCCCACCTGCCGTTCTGACCCTCTTTCCTTTCACCACGACGAACGCACACCGCGTCGGAGTAAGCCCTCAGTTTGGGCTCGGCAGGCTGCAGATGGAGACCACGTTCCCCCCCACGCCCCCCACGCCCCCCGTATCAAAGAGTGGCTTAGTTCCAACGCCGGCCTGTTCAGAACACGGCTCATTTGAAGCCGCTTCAGATAAGGGGGATTTTCCTTTTGAAGTCTGAGAGCTGCTGGATAATGCATCATGGACGAGGCCGTATCTCCGCTTGAGCCCGAGTTCTGTGCGCCGCACGCCGCATGCCCGCTCCGCCACGCATGACAGCCCCTCGGCATGGAAAATAACCCGCCCGAGTAACCGACACACGTGAAAGAAAAGACTGGGAAAAGTGCAATGGACTGACTTTGTGATTTCAATGTGTCAGGGCGACGAAGGGGTCCGAAAACGTCAAGGTTTGATGTGTTTTTGGTCTTTGCATTTGGTGTTTTCAAGGCATTTGATTCGGGAGTTGTACACTTTTTTCTTTATTTTTATTTTATTTTTTATAACATGAAACCACAAAAAAAAAATATAAAAAATATAAAAAAAAAAAAAAATCACAAAAAAATAAAATCATATTAAAAAAAATCATATAAAAAAAATCAGAATAATAATGTAAAAAACGAGCAGGACCAGAGAGAACACAAGGTAAGTAAAGGGATCAAATGAGAAGATCAGGGTTAAAACGAGGAGTTAAAGCTTATGAAGTCCAGTGTTAGTGAAATGAGTCCATTCTCGAGTCCGTTGTCGTTTCCATGGCGCGTTTGTCGGCCGTGACATTTGTCCAGTCGTAAAACGGAGTTGTCGGTTTGTCTTTGCGACAGATCGAAGGAGAGCAGCACATGAGCTCTGACAATATCAAGAAAAAGGACCTTTATTTGGATTAGAATGATTTGCGTGGGACAGTCGGTTTAAATAAATATAAATACACGGTTTCCAAGTACTTTTACAGTATAAATGCTGCAGTTACGATACGTGTTTAGATCATGGAGCAACTTACAAACTTACTAATTTTAGTAACTTAGTTTTAGTTTTATTTTGCCTTTAAAGGGCTTCACAACATGAAGTACACGCCAATGTACACGCCAATGTACACGCCAATGTACACGCCAATGTGCGCGCCAATGTGCGCGCCAATGTACACGCCAATGTACACGCCGAACTGCTTTGACCGCTCGCCGATCGAAGCCGTCGCGGTCTTTTCCGTCCGTTTTCTCCAACTACTTTTTGCGTCACAAAAACAAAGCGAAGCGACGATTTCCAGTGTGAAAACGGCTTCTTCACGCGGCGTTTACGAACGGAGGAAATCATAAATGTTCCGTACTGTAGCCTCGAACCTACAGGTCAAGTCCACGCTTTCCAGATAAACCCTGGTGTAGTCCTCATGGAAATGGTGAAACAGTTGTATAGATTAAGACGCTATCGAGGGATTCATCGCCCAGACGACTCGAGGGGCTCGGCCTTGGCGCGCTTCAAACCGTCTGCTCGTTACAAGGCAATGGCCAAAACCGTCGCCATAACGCGGCGTGACAAACGTTAGCAGAAACCCATTTAGCCGTTAGCATAAGCCCATTTAGCCGTTAGCAGAAACCCATTTAGCCGTTAGCAGAAACCCATTTATCCGTTAGCATAAACCCATTTAGACGTTAGCATAAACCCATTTAGCCGTTAGCAGAAACCCATTTAGCCGGTAGCATAAACCCATTTAGCCGTTAGCATAAACCCATTTAGCCTAACCCATTTAGCCGGTAGCATAAACCCATTTAGCCCATTAGGTAGCATAAACCCATTTAGCCGTTAGCATAAACCCATTTAGCCGTTAGCATAAACCCATTTAGCCGGTAGCATAAACCCATTTAGCCGTTAGCATAAACCCATTTAGCCGTTAGCATAAACCCATTTAGCTTGAGGTCCAGCAGGATGTGAGGCTCCTCCTCCTTCCGCTGTTTAAAATGTAGAATGCATTTTTCTCCACTTGAGTTGAGTGTTCAATCAAAACGCCCGAGTCGGAATCTCGAGCGTGAAAATGAACATACGCGCTCCAGACTGCACCGCCCGCTCGCGCGGCGGCGGCGCGCTAATGCTCAAACACGACTTCATCAAAACGCCACCTGTTTCCCCTTTCCTCCGCCGCGTCG
>BJKM01001096.1:40000-48088 GCA_015082035.1 Chaenogobius annularis
CGTCTCCATGGCGACAGGCAGCTCCACACGCTGCAGCTGATGATTCTTTTAGTTTCATTATGATCTCTGTTGCACATCAAAAACACGTGTAATAATGTCACTTTGTTTTAAAAGGTCCAAACGAAACCAAAACACGGCTCTTCGTTATCGTTAGTCGCAGCTCGACTTTTCCAACTCTAATCTCTAAAATGAGTCTTAAATGTAAATCTGACCCAGTGTTCGGCTGTAAAACCCATATTTTCTCGTGCGCAGTCGCTCGTTCTTCTGTCTCCGGCGCCACGGCGACGCCGCCTCTCGTGTCTGTCCCCGTTTCCTGCTGGGTTTTTTCCTGCTGTTGTTTCTGGTGTTTGTTTCTGGTGTTTTCTGACTCTCTTGCGCCCCCTGTCTCCGGCCCCTCACAGCGCGGGAGACTCAGACACCGACTCTGAGGTGGAGGACCGCGTCGACGGGGTCAAGTCCTGGCTCTCCAAAAACAAAAACTCTGCCAAAAACCTCTCGGACGACGGCAGCCTCAAGAGCTCCAGGTTTGTAGCGCCGACCGTCGCTGGGGAGTGTGCGGAAGCTGGCATTTCTGTGGGCATTTCTGTGGGCATTTCTGTGGGCATTTCTGTGGGCATTTCTGTGGGCATTTCTGTGGGCATTTCTGTGGGCATTTATGTGGGCATTTCTGTGGGCATTTATGTGGGCATTTCTGTGGGCATTTCTGTGGGCATTTCTGACTCTGTAGTGAAGTTAAACACACAGAAAGTTGAGTTACTCCTTCGTTCGGTTCCGCAGTAGAAAAGGGTTCAAATATAGTTGCCTGGGCAGTGTTTTCGAGATGTCATTTTCAATCTGAAGGTACCCGGACTGAGCCGTCGTGTAGTGTCCACTGTAGGGACTTGACCGCGTTACCTCGCCGGCCCACGATCGGCTGCAGGCGGCTCGCTTCGTCGGCGCCGTTTTTCGTGAGCCCCGTTTAATCAGCTGCTTCGCCGAGCCTCACCAAGCACTCCGTTTCAAATGTTTCCCAAATGTGTGACTTCAAGGGTGGAGGTCCGAACGTCCCCTGGGCCGTTTGAGTCCATGAATGGGTTCCGTTCTTGGCAGTTCTGGTGCCAAACGTGTTCTTGCTGCGTGTGTTTCTGAACATGTGGTTTTGTGTTCGTCGTGAAACAGGAGATCCCAGAGTCGAGGTTCTCACCGGCGCGCGTGTGTTTCCTTTAGCGTGTAAGCGGTTCTGCCGCTGACCGGGCTTGGTCTTTATTCGGGTCACGTGGAATCACTGACGGGACGTTCTAATCGGAGCTGTCAGAATGTTCTTAAACCCGCAGCGGGTCGTTCCGGCCCAGGCTCGCGCTCGCTCCGTTTCAAATCTCTAAACGGATCTGTCTGGAGTAAATAAAGTCGTCTCGGCAGAGCACTGGTCCAGAACCAAGCACTTGTTTGTCCAAGGCATCCAGAGCTACTTTATCTTTATTGTTCACCCTTTCTCCACTCCCAAAAAAAAGCGCAGCACCTCAGCGTTAGATTTATCGACGTGCCCAGGAGCCGGCTGGCACAGGCGGCTTCAGAGATTAATGGATGTGTCTACAGCGTGACGAGTCGATTGGCCCACTTTTCGCTCCTTACGTAACGGCTCTTCTCTGCGCCTGACTCCGGAGCTCAGGTGGAGCAGATGAAGAGGCGCTGCACTTTCTGTTTGTGTCCTTGTGTTCACGCGTCGGAGCGACTGCGTCCGAGCGGTTTCGCTTCTGCGTCGACAAAGTGTAAGAAGAGCGAAAGCCTCACGTCCAATAAAAACCTAAAAACAAACCCAAAGGTACAAAAAGAACACAGAAATCTTGACTTTGCTCCACATTTCAGAGACTCGTTGGCCTCAAACGAAAGCCCCGCCTCTGTCAGAAACGCACTTGCACGTTCTACACACGACACGAGGGTTTTTCTGTCAATTATGAGCTCCAGCGATTCAAAATGGTGTCAACGGAGAATAAATGACTAAATGAAAAGACACTAAATCGAGCCGATCCATAACCTGGGTTTGCTTTTCATTTCCTGCGTTAGTAAAAACGAGGCTGTGCACGTCGAAGATGAAGATGATAGTGTCATGTAAGTGTGTTGGATTGTGTTGGTGAAAGGTTTCACTCGGTGTTAAACGTCAGTCACACGTTCATGTACGCGGCGACGCGCTGAAAGAACCTTATCTTTGTGTTGTTGTGATCAGAAGTCAGTGGTTTGAAGCCAGAAGAAGCCGTAATAATGACATCTTCTGTCAAAACACGTCTGTAAAAAGCACTGACTTGTAAAATGTTTGGAAACGCTTCAATCTTAAAGTGACGTTCCAACAATGACATGGGGACAGTTGAAGCTGTGAGACGTGAGTTCAGCTTATCATTATTATTATTATTATTATTATTGTTGTTATTGTTATTATTAGAATTATTATTATTATTGTTATTATTATTGTTATTATTGTTATTATTATTGTTATTATTATTATTATTATTATTATTATTATTGTAACATCATGACTCAACATTATTATTATTATTGTTATTATTATTATTATTATTATTGTTATTATTATTATTATTATTATTATTATTATTATTATTGTTATTATTATTATTATTGTTGTTGTTGTTATTATTGTTACAACATGACTCAAAATCATCATTATTATTATTATTATTATTATTACTACATTGTTGGATAGCAATGTCAAGCCCCCACAGCGCCCCCTAGTGTGGCTGTAAAAAGCCATGAGACAACCGGCCCCCCGTTCTCCCCTCATGTTGATTCAAAAATGTCGTCTACAGAAAAGAAGCTGCTTTACTGAACATTAAAGACGCATCGTAATAAACACCGTTCATTTAATAAACGCTGGAACGTTCCGGACTAATCAATGAGGTCTCGACCCACCGCACCGGCGCTGAAGACTCTGAAGTAAAACATCTCTGGTCCAATCAAAGCCCGTCGTCCCCTCCTCACTTCATTTTGAATCCGCTCCCGCCGCTCCCGCCACCGCTCCCGCCGCCGCTCCCGCCGCCGCTCCCGCCGCCGCCGCTCCCGCCGCCGCTGCTCACTGTCGCCTGTAATGGAAAAAGAAAATGTAGCCTGACACGAGGAGTGCAGGGGAGCGCTGGTGCGGCAAAGAAACGGACCAGGCAAAAAAAGAGAGGGTCTCGGGGAAATAAATGACCGGCCGCGGCTCCGACTCGGGGGGACGACTCGGGGGGACGACTCGGGGGGAGGAAAAGATTGGATTTTAAAAGGGCAAAGTTAATTTGGAACGGAGCGTTACTGTGTTAATGACTTGTTTAACGGTGGGAAAGGAGGAGCCGGTGGTGCGGCGGCGAAGTACTTCAGCTACTGCAAATATACTGCAGTATAAAGTAGTATAAAGTATTTGATGGGTTTATTTTTTACCACAAAGAATAAAGAAATAGAAATAGCAGCAATAATAATAATCGTAATAATAGTAGTGGTAGTAATAGTAGTAGTAATAATAATAATAATAGTAATAATAGCTGTAGTAGTAGTAATAATAATAGCAATAATAATAAAAACAATAAATAATAATAATTTTAATAATAATAACAACAACAATAAATAATATTACTAAAAATAATAATAATAATACAAAATAAATAAATTAAGTTATAAAAAATTAAGTCAAGTCCCATTGAGTCCAAAGTTGATCAAATGTGTCCGTTTCCAAATTGAATCCGAATGTCTGTTTATTACATTTCCCGTCCTCGATCGTGAGGTTTGTGTCGTCCACTTCTTTGTAATTGCCTTTTTCCGCCGCCAAAAGTATTTTAATGCAAATGTTAAGCCCCTTATGCACTATTTTGAATCCTCAGGACTTGACTTGACTTACAAGTAGGACAATATTCACTTTAACCACTTTAGACGAGCTCTTTTCAGTAAATTGGTACATCTCAAAAGACCAGGACCAGGAGAA
The DNA here is from genome assembly GCA_015082035.1 of Chaenogobius annularis. Classification (NCBI taxonomy): domain Eukaryota; kingdom Metazoa; phylum Chordata; class Actinopteri; order Gobiiformes; family Gobiidae; genus Chaenogobius; species Chaenogobius annularis. The sequence goes on from BJKM01001096.1 coordinate 43,947, forward strand.
TGCAGCGAAAGAGCGGCCCCGAGCTTGGATCCGGTCTAACATCAGCCGAATGGGGCCTTCTTTCTCCTTTGGGGCCCAAACCTTTTCATAGTTCTGGTCGCCTCTAAATCATCCGCTCTTTGTCTTTTGCCTCATCATGTCATTGGTTTTCATGTGTTCTTTTCGCACCTTCCCTGCCCCGCTCCTCCCTTCATCATCTTCCCTTCATCATCTTCCCTTCATCATCTTCCCTTCATCATCTTCTCTTCATCCTTTGTGTTTTTTCCTGCTTCTTTTCTTCGTAGATTCGCCGCTAACGCAGACGCCAAAGATTGGAAAGAGGGTAAGGATTGGAAGGAGGCCAACAAGGAAGGCAAAGATCTAGAAACGCCAACGCCGCGCTCCACTTCGGTCATGAGTTCGCTGAGCTACAGGAAACGCGCCAACGTGGACTCGAAAGGCGACGCCCTGTTCAGCTCGCTCAAGGAAAGCGCGGACGACGACGCGCTTTCCTACAAATCCAAATCGAAAGGCTTGGACCTGGAGGACGATCGTTATTCGATTAGCTCGAGACGCAAGCCGCAGGTCGCCGACGACGCGCAGTCGGTGATTTCCCAAGCGTATTCGGAGGCAAATAGTCGCGCCAGGAAAGGCATGGACAGCAGGTGGGGCGACTTCGACAACGAATCGACCGTTTCGTACAACGCTCCAAGTCGGGCGTCGACGCGATTGGGTTTCAGTCCCGAAGATGACGCCAAATCGACAGTTAGCTTAGGCCTGTCGAGTCCGTCGGCGCGTAGGAAAATCGCTTCAAGACTCGACGAAGGACGAAGCAGCCCTTGTTACAGCAGAAGGTCGTTGGCCCGCAGCCCCGGTAGCGCGAGCCGGGCCGATTCGCTCGGCCGCAGTTGCAGGCTGAGCGAATTCGACGTCGACTTTGACGACGGCAAAAGCGTGGCGCGTACGGAAAGATCGAGTTTCAGCCCGCTGTCTTCCACTGGGCGTAGCGTTTCCATGCCGCCGCCGCAAGGGAGATCGTCGACGCTCGAACACGCCAACGAGACGACGGATATCAAACCAGTGAGCCATCGGAACTACCTCGATCCGGATTTGGAAAAGGCCATCAACGAAGTGCTCAGTTTTAAACCCATAACGTTCAAGAGGCGAAGTCTGGAAGATTCCGAGGAGGAAGCAGCCAAAGCCAAAGACGACGATGCTACGAGCGTCAACGGAGAAGCGCGACCGAAGAGTAGTTTACGGCGATCGGCGTCGGCTGCGGACTGCGTGAGGTCGTCGCGTTGCTCCAGCAGCACCAGCAGCCATCGCCGAAGCAAAAGCAAAAACAAGGGAAAGAAGAAAAAACGGAGCGACAGTTCAGAGTCGGACGATTCGGACGACGGGAGGAGGAGCAACTCCAAGAAGAGGTCCAAGAAATCCAAGAAAAAGTCCAAAAAACGTGACTCCTCTTCGTCGTCTTCGTCCTCGTCCAGTTCGTCCTCGACCGACTCCGACTCGAGCTCCGGCGCGTCCACCATCTCCTACAAGAGCGCGAGCAGCATCAAAAAGAGGCCAAAGCGCAGAACGTCGAGTCCGGAGGAGGAGAACCGAGACGCCGAAGAGGGAGACGAGTCCCCAGCGCCGCCGGGAAACAAGAAGGACGACAAGAAGAGGAAGAAGAGGGTGGACAGTCTCATGATGAAGTACCTGTACCGACCGGACAGCGACTGAGGCAGTAGGTGGCGCTGTGGAGCAGAGCATGGTGTGGCGCTAACACGACGGCGTGTGAGGACCGTCCGCATGTCTTAACGTGTGTTCACAGGAGCTCGTTTTGGAGTTGTGGTTTCTGTTCCTCGAATGTTTGGACTCGTGCATGAAAACGAGGGTTTGACCTTCGTCACTCGTGTTCAGTTTGTTCTAGATCTGTTTGGAATGATGAAGATGAAGGGCACGTTTCGCTTGGTTTGAATCACTTTTTATGACGCGAACGAACAAAACGTTGCTTAAAAGTGATAAACAGAATGCGGACTTAGGGTCTGCTTTGCAAATTCATGCTTTTGGGGGGCTTTTTCTGTCTTAACATTTCGTTCTGAAAAATGAATTCCTTTGACAAAAATCTCCCTGGTGACTCACAATACCAGTTTGGATTGTTTTTAATGCATATTTGAATCAGAAAATCAACTAGAGACGATGTTTTTGGTCATTTTGTATTCTTTTTGTGCACGATTCCTTCTTTAATGCAAACTAAAGAGCGTGACAGCCCCGCTCAGGCTTTGGATTTCATCTCCACAAATGTCACGCTCGTTTTGTCCGCCGCGTCGACTCGCTCGACCCGGACCCTGTAACGCTCTTCTGCTTCTGCCGCAGCCCGACCGGCGGACGGCGTTTCCTGTTCGACCGCTCCGACGAGGACGAGGACGAGGAGAAGGAGGCGGGGTCGTTCTACTCCCGATACAAACGCGGCGGCGGCGGCGGCGGCTATCTGAGGGAAGAGGACGAGGAGCGCCAGGAGACCGCCGCGTAGCCCCTCCCGCTCGCCGGAACGCGCGGACTTTTACCAAAACGGGGGAAACCCATCGCGGCCGCTTCCTCTCTGCATGAGCCTCGGGAAGGGGCGGGTCTCCATGGAAACGCGGAAAATGTATTCAACTAATTTATATTTGTGTCTGTCGTACGCTTCATTACCCCGACTTACTTTGTGTGTTCTTTTTTTTTTTTGTTTTTTTTTTTTTTACCCGAAACATTATGCAGGATTGCGAAGGATAAATAGCTTTTTATCGGCGACAGAACGATAAGTTTTTAAGTTCTAGAACCACGAGAGGAGGAAGAACCTACAAAGCCACAAGGAGCCAAATTATGGGACATGTTTGTGGTTTTCTGACATTTTGCTTTCATTTAGTGGCGATTTAGTCGGTTTCGAAGGCTGTGTTTAAGTTTAGGGCGGCACAAATGTATCGCGATCGGAACACGTCATCAATCATGTCGATAAAAGCACGACCTCTGCAAAAAGAACCAAACGTCTTCTGTCTTTGTATGGAAACCCCCCCCCCGTTCCGCCTGAAGTTCAGGGGCCTCCGCCAACGTTCTGAAGCTCGTTCGGCGGCTCGCGGTTCGGGGGTTCGGCTCGGTCGGGACCATCTTCAGGACTGAACGAAGCGGTCAGTGATGAGGCCCGAAGAGCTTCATGTTCCCGTGACAACGTTCAGCAAAATGAGCCCAGTGCGGTGTCGATAACGCGCTCAAACACCATCCACAATGTGCCCTTCGACCCGGCTTTCCTGTTTATTGGAACCCAAACTCGAAAGAACAAGTCAAGAGTTTGGTTTTCTTGCGAAATTTAAACATTTAACAAAGTTTTTCCGACGAACAAGCGGCTTTAAACGTGCCATGTTCATGTCGGGTCTCGATGCCGTGGATTTTCAGATGTCGATCGTTTAGTTTTAACAATTGTTTGAACGCTCTTCGCCATCGTGCGCTACAGCTTTGTTCGACGTGCCAAAAAAGCCTTCTGTCTGAAGTCGAACGTCCAGCAAACCTCGATCGCGCCTCGCTTGTTTTTCCCCGTGTCGTTTCCTCCTTCTCCAAAAAAAGTGCCATTTTAATTGATTTGTAAAAGCGGATTTGAATGGACCGTTCACGGACGCCAAGTTTCCACCGAGAATCGCGGTTCGGTTCGGTTTTAGTTCGACCCAGAATTCATCCCGAACCGACGACGCCAAACGCTCAATTTCACAACTCGAATCGGACTCGAAACGACAAAATTCAGTTGTTTTTTTAGTTTCTTTTTTCCTTCGTTCATTCTGTTCACGAGGTTGTCTTCCTTGAGCCTCAGAAACCTCTCTGTTTCAATTTTCACGTTTTCTAAAGCGTCATCGCCCGACTCGGCAAATCGCGTTCATTGCGACCGCGCGCGCTTACGTTAGCATGTCGGTGGGCAAGCTAGCTTTTGCACCGTGTGACGACAGGAGATGCCGGAGTAAAAGCATGTTCAAAGAAGCACAAGGAAAATAATGCGTAATGTGTGTTCTTTAGGACGCGGAACACTGACACTTTAGCGTGATTTACCAGTGATGGCCAGCAGGGGATGAACATTTTGGACGTTCGATCTCGAGCTCGTCACACGTTTTTTTCCTTTTTGTTTGGATCGACTTTATTTTGGCGGTATT
>BJKM01001096.1:52803-57803 GCA_015082035.1 Chaenogobius annularis
GTCGTTATGTCTCTGGTGCGCAGCTGAACAGGTGAACTGAACCCTGCAGGGTCCAGAGCAGGAGGATGATGTACACTGCTGTAACCTACAACTCTCTCATGTTTTCTTTCTCTCTCTTTCTCCTCTATCTTCCTCTCTCCCTCTATGTTTCTCTCTTCCTCCCAATGTTTCTCTTCTTCTCCAATGTTCTCTCTCTTCCTCCTCCATGTTTCTCTCTTCCTCCTCCCATGTTTCTCTCTTCCTCCCAATGTTTCTCTCTTTCCTCCTCCATGTTTCTCTCTTCCTCCCAATGTTTCTCCTTCCTCCATGTTTCTCTCTTCCTCCTCCATGTTTCTCTCTTCCTCCCAATGTTCTCTCTCTCCTCCCAATGTTTCTCTCTTCCTCCTCCATGTTTCTCTCTCCTCCTCCCATGTTTCTCTCTCCTCTCTCTGCTCTATTTCTCTCTCTCCTCTGTTTCTCTCTCCTCCTGTTTCCTCTTCTCTCCATGTTTCTCTCTCTCCCCTCATGTTTCTCTCTCCTCGTTTCCTCTCTCCCTGTTTCTCTCTTCCTCCTCCATGTTTCTCTCTCTCCCCTCCATGTTTCTCTCTCTCCCCTCCATGTTTCTCTCTCCTCCCTCCATGTTTTCTCTCTTCCTCCTCCATGTTTCTCTCTTCCTCCTCCATGTTCTCTTCCTCCTCCTGTCTCTCTTCCTCTCCATGTTCTCTCTTCTCTCTCTCTTCCTCCAATGTTTCTCTCTTCCTCCCATGTTTCTCTCTTCCTCCTCATGTTCTCTCTCTTCCTCCTCTCTGTTTCTCTCTTCCTCCCAATGTTTCCTCTCTTCCTCCATGTTTCTCTCTTCTCCCAATGTTTCTCTCTTCCTCCTCCATGTTTCTCTCTTCCTCCCAATTTTCTCTCTTCCTCCATGTTTCTTCTCTTCCTCCTCCATGTTTCTCTCTTCCTCCCAATGTTCTCTTCCTCCCAATGTTTCTCTCTTCCTCCCATGTTTCCTCTCTTCCTCCTGTTCTTCTTCCTCCTCCATGTTTCTCTCTTCCTCCTCCATGTTCTCTCTCCTCCCAATGTTTCTCTCTTCCTCCCAATGTTTCTCTCTTCCTCTCATGTTCTCTCTCTCCTCCTCCATGTTTCTCTCTTCCTCCTCCATGTTCTCTCTTCCTCCCAATGTTTCTCTCTTCCTCCTCCATGTTTCTCTCTCCTCCTCCATGTTTCTCTCTCTCCTCCTCCCATGTTTCTCTCTCTCCTCCTCCATGTTTCTCTCTTCCTCCATCCTGTTCTCTCTTCCTCTCCATGTTTCTCTCTCCTCCTCCATGTTTCTCTCTTCCTCCTCCATGTTTCTCTCTCTCTTCTCTCTCCATGTTTCTCTCTTCCTCCCAAATGTTTCTCTCTTCCTCCTCCATGTTTCTTCTCTCTCCTCCTCCATGTTTCTCTCTCTCCCCTCCATGTTTTTCTCCTTCCTCCTCCATGTTCTCTCTTCTCCTCCATGTTTCCTCTCTCTTCCCTCCATGTTCTCTCTCTCCCCTCCATGTTTCTCTCTTCCTCCCCATGTTTCTCTCTTCCCCTCCATGTTTCTCTCTTCCTCCTCCATGTTTCTTCTCTTCCTCCTGTTTCTCTCTTCCTCCTCCATGTTTCTCTCTTTCCTCCTCCATGTTTCTCTCTCTCCCTCCATGTTCTCTCTTCCTCTCCATGTTTCTCTCTTTCTCCTCCATGTTTCTCTCTTCCCCTCCATGTTTCTCTCTCTCCTCCAATGTTTCTCTCTTCCTCCTCCTCCTGTTTCTCTCTTCCTCCTCCATGTTTCTCTCTTCCTCCATGTTTCTCTCTTCCTCCTCCATGTTTCTCTCTTCCTCCTCCAGTTTCTCTCTCTCCCCTCCATGTTTCTCTCTCTCCCCTCCATGTTCTCTCTCTCCCCTCCATGTTTCTCTCTCTCCCTCCATGTTTCTTTCTCTCTTCCTCCTCCATGTTTCTCTCTTTCCTCCTCCATGTTTCTCTCTCTCCCTCTCCATGTTTCTCTCTTCCACCTCCATGTTTCTCTCTCTCTCCATGTGTTCTCTCTCTCCCCTCCATGTTTCTTTCTCTCTTCCTCCCTCCGATGTTTCTCTCTTCCTCTCTCATGTTTCTCTCTCCTCCTCCATGTTTCTCTCTCTCCTCCTCCATGTTTCTCTCTTCCTCCTCCATGTTTCTCTCTCTCCCCTCCATGTTTCTCTCTCTCCCCTCCATGTTTCTCTCTCTCCCCTCCATGTTTCTCTCTCTCACCTCTCTCATGTTTCTCTCTTCCACCTCCATGTTCTCTCTTCCTCCTCCATGTTTCTCTCTCTCCCTCTCCATGTTTCTCTCTTCCTCCTCCATGTTTCTCTCTCTCCTCCTCCAATGTTTCTCTCTTCCTCCTCCATGTTTCTCTCTCTCCCCTCCATGTTTCTCTCTCTCCCCTCCATTGTTTCTCTCTCTCCCCTCCATGTTTCTCTTCCTCCATGTTTCTCTCTTCTCCTCCATGTTTTCTCCTTCCTCTCCATGTTTCTCTCTTCCTCCTCCATGCTCTCTTCCACCTCCATGTTTCTCTCTCTCCCCTCCATGTTTCTCTCTCTCCCCTCCATGTTCTCTTCTCCTCTCCTTTTCTCTCTCTCCTCCTCCATGTTTTCTCTCTTCCTCCTCCATGTTTCTCTCTCTCCCCTCTCTCATGTTTCTCTCTCTCCCTCCTCCATGTTTCTCTCTCTCCCTCCATGTTTCTCTCTCTCCCCTCCATGTTTCTTTCTCTCCATGTTTCTCCTCATGTTTCTTCTCTCTCCATCTTCCTCCTCCATGTTTCTCTCTCTCCTTCCTCCTCTCATGTTTCTCTCTTCTCTCCTCCATGTTTTCTCTCTCTCCTCTCATGTTTCTCTCTCTCCCCTCCATGTTTCTCTCTCTCCCCTCCATGTTTCTCTCTCTCCCCCCATGTTTCTCTCTCTCCTCCATGTTTCTCTCTCTCCCCTCCATGTTCTCTCTCTCCCTCCATGTTTCTCTCTTCCCCCTCCATGTTCTCTCTCTCCTCCTCCTCTTCCCTCCTCCATGTTCTCTCTCTCCCCTCCATGTTTCTCTCTCTCCCCTCCATGTTTCTCTCTCTCCACCTCCATGTTTCTCTCTTCCTCCTCCATGTTTCTCTCTTCCTCCTCTCATAATGGCACTCTCTCCTTCCACCCTTTTCTCTCCCTCTTTTCTGCTCTCATTTCCTCACCCTCAAAGTTCTCCCTTTCTCTTCTACTTTTCCCCTCCTTTCTCTCTCGACACGTGTTTATGGTTTCAGGCGGTTACACGTGTTATAGTTTCAGGCGGTTACATGCGTTAGTTTCAGTTACACGTGTCACAGTTTCAGACGGTTACACGTGTTAGTTTCAGACGGTTGCACACGTTATAGTTTCAGTTACACGTGTTATAGTTTCAGGCAGTTGCATTAGTTTCAGGTGGTTACACGCGTTAGTTTCAGTTACACGTGTTAGTTTCAGACGGTTGCACACGTTATAGTTTCAGTTACACGTGTTATAGTTTCAGGCAGTTAAATGCATTAGTTTCAGGTGGTTACACGCGTTAGTTTCAGTTACACGTGTCACAGTTTCAGACGGTTACACGTGTTAGTTTCAGATGGTTGCACACGTTTATAGTTTCAGTTACACGTGTTATAGTTTCAGGCAGTTAGATGCATTAGTTTCAGGTGGTTACACGCGTTAGTTTCAGTTACACGTGTTATAGTTTCAGGCGGTTACATGCGTTAGTTTCAGTTACACGTGACAGTTTCAGACGGTTACACGTGTTAGTTTCAGATGGTTGCACACGTTATATAGTTTCAGTTACACGTGTTATAGTTTCAGGCAGTTAGATGCATTAGTTTCAGGTGGTTACACGCGTTAGTTTCAGTTACACGTGTTATAGTTTCAGGCGGTTACATGCGTTAGTTTCAGTTACACGTGTCACAGTTTCAGACGGTTACACGTGTTAGTTTCAGACGGTTGCACACGTTATAGTTTCAGTTACACGTGTCATAGTTTCAGGTGGGTACACGCGTTAGTTTCAGACGGTTATACTTGTCACAGTTTCAGACGGTTACACACGTTATAGTTTCAGTTACACGTGTTATAGTTTCAGGCAGTTAGATGCATTAGTTTCAGGTGGTTACACGTGTTATAGTTTCAGCCTTTGAATGCTCATCAGAGTATATTAAGGTGGTTCTCCTGCAGAGCAACCATCGAGGTCCATAAAGGGGGACGAGGGGGAGTATAAACTGTGCCACACCTGGGGTAGCTCTGAAGTCGAACTGCAGGTGGCGCTGTCGTTCTGCTGCTGCACAGGTCAGTGACATCATCACATGACACTTCTGACGAAACGGTTCAAAAGAAACGGTTCAAATCACACTTTAATTTGAATTCAGTGGTTCAGGTTCTCCACTGAGTCAGGGCAGTCACTGCTCCATCAGTCAGCCCCAGGGCAGCTGTGGACGACGAATCAATGAATAATATTCACTTATAAAGCAAATCAGAGCGGCTGGAAAAGGCTTCACTGTATCATTATTATTATTATTATTATCATTCACAACGAAGCAGATCCATTTGAGGAGGTTTCTTGGAGAACTTTCACTGCTGATGCTCTGTGTGGGAGGGACCAGCGCCCCCTAAAGGTGAAAGGGCAGATGACTTGATCTGTGCAGTGGATGTGGGAAGACCATTATGATTCTGGACACGTGTTCCCAGTGTTCCACTTTCTCACGACGTGGGAAGTGTCTTTTCATTGGTTCAATAAAGTTAGTCTGACCAATGAGACGCTCTGCCGAGGTTTAGACCGACAAACTCTGTGACGGAGTCTAGAACTCTGCAGAAAGGACGAGCAAAGAAGAAGTCTTAATCTCATTTCCTGTAAACAGATCAATGAAGATGACGTGAAGCAGCGGTTGTTGATTGTGGTTTTATTGACAGTTTGAGTCAGAACATTTGTCAGATTAAGAGTTATGAGAACGTGAGATGTTCCCACGTTCTGTTTCATGGCGT